>PVHP010001578.1:0-103938 GCA_004024765.1 Zapus hudsonius
GGGGGGGGCTGTGTATCGATGGTCGATTGAGAAAGAATATTAATATCAGAAATAAATTTGAAAAACGGTCAGAAAGTTGAAAAAGAAAGACAGGCGAGTGCCCGGGAGGAGCGGGATAGACAGAGGGCAGGAGGGTGGGGGCCAAAACCCAAGGAAATCCGGCCTGCTGAAAGAGAGGCTCAGGCGGCAGGTAGCCGAGCACAGGACTCACTGCTTCCTGCGAGCTCTTTTCCACGCTGTCAGCTTCCAGTCGTGCAGATCCTGTACTCGAAGGTGCCTGGAATTCGGCTCGTGGCCGCAGGTAATGTCCACGAGCTGGGTCCCTGCTGAAGAACCTGGTCCTAATTTCCCTGAGGTTTATGGCGTGTCTGCTAGTCAGCCATCTTCCCCGGAAGTCCGAAATTGGCCTTCTAAATATCAAACTAAACTATTTTCCATGGAATAGAGAATTTAGGAAAATAGATGACCAATATTTCTTGTAATGTTCACATTCCACAGACCATCTCTCATTTCAGCTCCTTCTTGGATGACCCATTCCTGAATTCTGCACACAGGGAAGTTGCTGTCCAATCCCACAGACTAGATCAGCCATACAAAGGCCCAGGCTTTAGGTACATACAGTTCTTCATTGTTTTTCTGACTCGGTGATCATCCTGGATCCCTATCCAACTACTAATTGTAAATTCCTGCTAAGTCACTACTGTATGTATCAGGATTCTCACACAACCTCAATCGTTCAGTGCACCATGTAGTATGGTATTGATTTCATGGTTGAGGAAAACCCTACTGGAAGAGGGTAAATTAGCTAATAAGGTTACAGAGCAAAGACAGAAGTGGTACACGAGTTGATCCCTCCTTCAGTGAAGCCTAATGCTACACCTTTTGTACAGCTTGCAGTAGATTTTCTTTTTCTGAATACTCAGGATTCTTGATCAACTCACATCTAATATAAGCTGTAAATAGTTACTGTCTGAATGCTTCCTGTATGCCTGTAATTCACTGGAGACCTAGGAAGAGAGAATCCCTATGTGTTCCTAGCACACACCCTTTGTCTGTTTCTTCCCAACAATAGTAAACCAAGCACAACCAGAGTGCATTTGACATTAAGTTTATTTGTATATGTAGCTCCAAGGAATCCTTGGAGTAAGCAACACAATAGAGTTAGATCTCAAAAATCTTTTCACCTCATTAAGGAAGTCATTCATGTAACAGACTCCACACTTGCTATATGTTATTCTTTGTTCTAGGACTTGAACATATGCATTCAAATAATCCATTTGCACATTATGCACATAGAAGTATAGTCTTGATCAATAGGATCTTAAATTGAGTGGGAGACAGCGTGGCCATGAAAACTGATGTCCAAGTATCTCCGTGAAATGTTGACTGTAAAACTTTTTAGTAAATACCTCAGACTTCAAGACTCTAAGGAGTGGTGTTTGTGGCTCATATGGTAAGTATATTTTTAGATTTGCAAAGCTTTCATATTGAATTCCATGGGAGATGGACTGGTTTTCATTGCCATCAGCAATATACAAAGGTCCTTTTGGTCCACATCTTCAATGGCATTTGCTCTTATCTGTTTTATTATTTGCTGATTCCAGTTTTTTTTTTTTTTCGAGAAGTTTCAGCTTATATTCAAATTATCTCACAGATGATGTGAAATGATGATGAATAACTTTCTTTGCTGACCAATTCATTGATAAATTCAGAAGTCAAGCCTTGGAAATATGCAATCAATATTTATCCAATTAACCAGAGCATAGCTGGCAATGTATCTTCTGTGGTTATATCCTCAGTCTTTGCCTTTTCAAATGTGGATCAGGTACTTGCCCACATCCTCAATGCCAGGTGCCTTCATCTCACGAGTCTTAAACTCTATGGTTTCTGTGCACAGTGTTTAAGTGAAGGGTCCCTGGATATTTATTATGCAAGTTGTATCTCAGGCTATTACCATCCAGCTTGAGGCTCTTAACAATCTTTCAGCCACCTCTTCCTCAATGGTCCCTGAGGACAATAGAGATCTGATTTAATGTTGTTTTCCCTGTTACCTCAGGAACTCTGTTTTCAAGAGGTTTTAGTGACCACAGTGTCTCTTGCCATCTCTCTGGAACTGGTTTTCAGGCTGGCTGTGAGAACAGTACTTGTATCATTACTTCATCTATGACGACTTCTGGGCCTGGGGAAGATGAGGGAGGTGACCCATTTTATGGTAGGCAGTCACCTCTTGATTTCAGATATATTAATGTCTCCCAGTATTCTCCACCATCTGTATGATAGAACAGATTTTCCAACAAAAATTGAGAGCAGTTTGAAAAAAAGGGTAAGCCCATGATAAATATAAAAGAACACAGAAGACCATCCAGAGCAGAACTGGGGTGAGAGTGAGGGTATCTATGAACAACCTTTTAATTAAAAATGAATAAATAATAATATTAATAATAATCTTCTCTGGAGAATGTAGTGGTAAATAAACATGGAATAACATGATATAATATGAAAACACACCACTCAATTTCCTAAAGGAAGAACTTCGCATGCAAATGGGAAGTTGGGATGAGAGGACATTTTCTATTTACCAGAAGCTTTATATGAGAAAGTCCTAGAACCAGACACAGAAGGATTACTAAGGCTGTTCAGGACAGAAGCCAGGCAAATAGGGCAGACTGACAGGACAGTCTTCACTATTATTATCTTTGGTAAAACTTCATATAGTGTCTTGTTTGAAAAACTATTAACATTGATTCTATGTCATGTATTTTTTATATCCTTCAAACCTTTTGTTTGGTCTTAAACATATTTTGTCGGACAAGATATTTCCATTCAGTTTGAAAGCCATTTAAGTAGTTGTACCTTCTATAAAATTATATTCTCTACTCAAATTTCAGAGCTAAAATTGACTTTAGTGTCCATCTCTCTTTCCAATGCTACTTTATTGGCAAATTTTCATATTTTCTAAAAAGCTTGTCGCCTTGGAATGACATTTATAAACAGCCTTCATAAAATTAGGCTGGTATCAGAAAGCCTGCAAACAGAATCCTTATTTCCATGATATATAATATTCCTGGACTTATATTTATAAACTTACTTCCACTCAAATGATAGAAATGCCTGCTTTCTCCTTCTTTGCATATAAAATTTATTTTTTCTTTCTTTTGAGCCATTATTTATTATTTAACTTGCTGTTTATTTAAAGATAAAAAGCAGTTTATAGTATTACTTGTGTGAGAGATACCATGGTATGTAAAGCAATATTGACTGAATTGGAACTATTAATTACTGTTCTGGAAATGAATGGAGTGTTTGTCAGTAAATCAGGGTGAGAATTATATTATATTCTGCCTCCCACTAAACCAGAAAGGAAAAAGAAGATTACGAAACACACGCCAAATGATTCAAAAACTTAAGAATTTCTTCTTTAAAGTCCATTGTGCTAGCCAGAAACATTAAGAAAATGACTAGCTTATAGAAATAGAAATTACCTTTGAAGAACAAAGAATATGCCATTTGGTATGGTTTTAAGAAAGTACTCAAAGCCTGGTGTGGTGGCACACACCTTTAATCCCAGCACTCAGGAGACAGAGGTAGGAGGATCGCCATGAGTTTGAGGCCACCCTGAGACTACAGAGTGAATTCCAGGTCAGCCTGGGCTAGAGTGAGACCCTACCTCAAAAAACAAACAAAAAAGTGCTCAAACTTTGAAATTTGACATCATTCTTCATTTTCAATATTGTCTACTAAGTCTTCTATATAAAAAAACATATTTCTTACTTTGCCTGTTTATTATGGGAATTTCTTAGAAATCCTATTTGTTCTGGTTCTTTCTGTTTCAATTATACATTCTAAAAATCTATATTGAAAAGGAGAAATCATATATGCCTTTATCCTTGGTCTTCCTCTGGGTCATAGGTTGGTCTGTCTGATGTGTTTGCAAGTGTAGACACTGTTGGATGTAATGATATATCAAATGAGAGCTCAGCAGTCAAGTGGGGGTTCCGCTGCTTGAGCATCACAGAAGACTGAACGAATCTACAAGAATCTTTGGAAGTATAAAGAACTTGATGGAGAAGATCCAGGCACAAAAACAAGAAATGGAAGGACACATTCCTTTTTTAGACTTTAAACAGAGAAAATTAGCTGATGCTGGAAGCCCAGTATGAAGTCGGGGCAAAAGGACAGTGAAACCCAGAGTGCAGAGCAGAGGTCAAAAGATTAAGTGGGAGGTTAGTTGTGGAAAAAAGGGAATCAAGATGAGGTGTAATTTATCACTGACATTTAATTGGCCTCCATAGTGAGCAGCACAGAAGTACCTCCAATATTTAAAAGGCTACAGACAGGGAAGACAGAATTAATCAATCAGATTTCCAACCAAACTTGTCCCTCTGTTAATTCTGATAGCAAATATATATATATTTATGATAAATATATATATATATGATTCTGTAAAGGAAGTGAGAAGAACAGTGTTGTGTACAAATCAATTCTAGCATCCTGTTTTCTACAGAGGACTTCAAAAATGCCTTTCTCACAATGATTGATCAGTAAATATTTGTTAGATGAGTATAAGCTATTTTTGTTTTCTCTATTCTATATACTACAAACTGGAGAGGAATTATCTGAAGGATAAAGAGCCAGCAAGGTCTAAAAGGAGGCAGGAGATGCTATGAGAAAAACACATTGGATCTTAGTAGACAGAGTCATTTAAAAAGACGAGAAAGGTATATTGGGGCTAATGAATGGAGTAAATATGAAATGTCATCTTTATTAATTAACTCATGGTTCACACACTGAACCAAAATTTCAGAGTCAAAAACCCAATTATCTAACATCATTATTATTTCTACTAAAAATGTGCATGATTTCTGTCTCTATCAGCAATGCCCTGCTGATGTATATTTCCTGGATTCATTGATGAGCACTGCCTCATTTCCTATCCTATGGGTTTGTCTGTAGACATGAGGTAAAGGAGAAAGTCATATCTCCGAAGGTCACATCTCAGAAGTCATATCTCAGAAGGTCAGGGCTGAACAAAGATTTTGAATAAGCTTGAGAGTTTATTCTCTGGAGCCAACCCTATTACATTGTTCTTATTTAAATGATATCTATCCGAATATATGCACACATAATGGTCAAAGTGAATACATTGATTTCTGTACAAATTGTTTTCCTTAATTTACTCTGATATAATTGAAACAATAAACTCAATGATAACAATGAAGTAGCTAATTAACTTGATGATCATTTAATTTTACTTTTGATATTACATATGTTGTTATTTAGACTAATACGATGTACATTATAACCAACGGGCTTTAACTATCCAATCACTTGACATGTAGGCTCAGTGAAGGAGAATGTGGGAAATAGGGGCTCTTCATGCTGCTGGTGGTGGCAGGATGCAGCAGATGCAGAACTCAGGCATCAGTACAGCCCAGAAGATTTTTGAGAAACACAGACTGGGGTTGTTGGTATTCCCCTCCATAGACACTAAGGGTGTAGTGCTTCCAGAAGAGTTTTACAAGACTACTTTCTGCCTTTATTCAATCCTCACCATTCATATGCAATGCCCTCAGAGTAATCTTTTAAAACATATTTTTATTTATTTGCAAGGAGAGAGAGAGAGAGAGAGAGAGAGAGAGAGAGAGGGAGGGAGGGAGAGAATGGGCATGCCAGGGTTTTTTGCTATGGTAAATGAACTCCAAATGCATGGGCCACTTTGAGCATCTGACTTTGTGTGCATACTGGAAAATCAAAACCTTGTTAGGCTTTGCAGGCAAATGCCTTAACCACTAAGCAATCTCTACACCCCCTAAATCATACTTTTCATTGTGGGTCTTAAGTCACTGAAGCAGAGATAAGCACCTACATGAAAAGTCTAAAGGGTTAAACTAAATCTCCTACTAAAGATCAAACATGATTTGGAGTATTTCCCATGTAATCATTGTATTTAATCTAAACAAGCTAAAGAAGCATGAATAAACCAATTGCCCAGTGTGATTTTTAAGATGATGTAACCTCCATCACAAAGAAGAGGGTATACATTCTTAGAACAAAAGAAGCCATAGAGATTTCAATGTTACCTATGGCTCAAGGGTTCATGATAAAGTCTAGGTAACTAAATATGAGGGTGTGTTTTATAGAATAGGGTACAGGAGATGAAGGAATTGCGCTTGATCAAGGAAGTTCAAGGTTTTACAACACACCTTAAGATGAAGACATCTGCAGTGGCATAAGAGAATGGTAAGGCAAAATTAAAACAAAGAAGTAAGTAAAATCAACACGCAATTTTTTCAGAAGGAAAGTATATTGTTCTTGGTAATGAAAACATGGACAAGACAGACAGTGTGTGAATCAACTGGGTGATAAGATCTGAGGAGCTGAGCCTAGGCAGAACAGAAGAGCAGGGGTTAAAGACAGAGGCGTTTTAGAGGAATACAGCCATACTTCACAACTCTCTGGACTAGAAGCTGCTGTCTTTCTCTGATCCCAGACCATGCATAGGACTAGGTTTTGGCAAATCACCTTCATCACCCAGGGTTCAGGTGGTTCATAGACAGGACTAACTTCTGAAAATTTATGAAAGAACATGTTTCAGTTGACAGGTCTGCGTGTCCAGTTGCTTTTCTCTAAATTTCTTAAAGACTGAATTCTGGATTTTATTTTTGTTATAAATATGAGCACTATATGTTCTCTAGTTTGGAGTTATTGATATATTCTTAAAAGGATGCTATCAAAATATAGCTTATCCATAAACTCATTCAAGTATGGTGCAAGAAGAGATATTTAATTGGAGTCCACTGACTTGAACTTTTCTTTATGTTTCAGATAATTATTTATGCTATACAGTGTCCAAAAGAGGCCTTCAAACCGTGATGCCTGTGAATGCCCTCATGGGAATATGCAAAGGAGAGTTGATTAGCTCGTGATTTCATGTTATAAGCATTCACTAACTGCCTCCCGATTATCATAAAGCTCCAGTAATCAAGACAGGATGATTTTGGTGACAGAATAGACAAATAGATCAATGGAACAGTGGAATGAGCTCAGAAATGGATCTGTACTAATATAGTAAGTGCTCTCTGACAAAGAAGCAAGGAAGACTCAATGGAGAGGAATACTCATTTAACAAGGAGTACTGCTGTGATTGGACACCATATGTTAAAAAACAATAAAAAATAGAACCTGTAATTTTTCATAATTATCTCAGAATGTACCATAAACTTAAATGTAAAGAGTAAACCTATACTATTTCAGGAAAATAATTCAGTAACAAATTAATGTGACTTAGATTTGACAATCGTCTTTAGATAAAATGCCAAAAAGTGTGATGCATAAAAATATTTTAAATTGAACCTCACTAAAATTAAAATCTTCTCTGTGCAAGACAGTGATGAAAATGAATGACCAGCCATAGTCTAGGAGATATTTGCAAAATATCTCCAAATAACTTTATGAATGATATTTTGATTGAAAGCATAAATTGTTTATACATTTGTGTTCTACAAAATTAGGTTTGTAGTAGGGAATAGCTAAGTAAAGCTAATTAATTTATACATTAGGTCACATATTTATTTGTGAAAAAACAAATTTTAATCTCATCAATTTTCAGGTATAAAATGTATTCTTGTTAACAATAGTCACCATGCCATTCAAAACTTTAAAAAATATATTTATTATTTACTTATTTGCAAGCTGAAAGGAAAAATTGTGAGAATGAGAGAGGCAATTGACAGGCCAGATCCTCTGACCACTGAAGACAAACTCTGGATAAATGTGCCACCTGGCTTCCCATGGGTTCTGTGGAATCAAATTCTGGTCATCCATCAGGCTTTCCAAGCAAATGCGTTTAACCATTGAGCAATCTCTCCAGCCCACATTCAAAAACTTTTTAAATGTTTAAAACAAAATAAGAGTTTACAAGGCATTGGTATATATAATTCAACAATGAACATTTGAAAACCGTTGAAAGGCCTCTGAGGGGAAAAAGTGAAGTCACTCTGGAATTGCATATTAAAAGGAATACAGCCGTGTGACTACTAGAATGTAAAGCATTTAAACAACTTCAGTACTAAATGTTGGGGACATAAAGGAGTCTCAGAAACCCCCATTTACTGCTGAGTATCCAGTACTGACACAATCATGAAAGACTGGAAGATCCTCACAAAATAAGTCCAGCCTGAGTGTACAAGGGCACACATATTCCCCAATCACCCTCCCACAGACACCATTAAAAAATGTGTGTTCATTGTATTGTTACTCCAACTAGTTCTAATTAAGTTTTTATCCTTCCTACATTTGCCTAAGTCCCTCAAGGAATGGTGTACAATTCCGTTTCCGGGCATCTGCCTCAGAAATACTGATTCTCTCTGGATATTCAGTTTTGTCACATGAGTGAACATGGTGATGCTTTCCTCTCTCTGAGGAATCATTCAGCCTTCTCGGTTTTCTGGAATTCATTGGCTGTTCAGAGAGTCTGGAGTTAGTGGTGCCCAGTGAATGGTAAACTTTTCTTAGTTTTCCTTTTCAAATGTGATCACTTTGTGGTAAACACAATTAGATTCCTTCTGGTCAATTAACTAATGGGATTATTCTGATCTTAGAAAACACAAAGGAGCAATGAGTTAGAAGTTTAAGACTGATGAGAATATTATTTTAAATAGCGTTAAAGGTCATAAGGTGCATCACTTGACATGTTACGTGCAGTCGTGGGAATTCTGAGCTAACATAGCTTAATCTAGAAATTCCCTCACATTCAGACTTGATTTGTGATTCCATCGTGTTGAGAAAATAAACCATCACTGGCATCTTGTGAAACAGGAAGATATTGGAACTAGGGTGATGGATCAATGAGTGAAACCAAGCTGTGCAAGTCTGTCAACCAGAAGTCAGGTCTCTGCAAGCCAGGGAATGAAAGATGTAAAACCTTTCCTCCCAGTGTGCCTCCTAGAGAGGATTGTAAGACATGTCCATTAGGTTCCCCTCACAGACCTGTAAGATTGGCTCATCGGACAGGAGACAACAAGACACCCCATCATACAAGATGGAAAACAGGGAACAACACCTGTGATTGTGTGGTGATGTGAGAATTGAATATAAAATGTCTCCTATAGATAGGCCTGTGAGGTGTGAATACTTAGTTCTCAGCTGGTGGAGATTCCCAAGGTGGAGCTTTGCTAGAGGAGGTACGTCACAAGGAGCAGATATTGATATTTATTTATTAGGTCCCCTCACCAGCAGTATGTCAGCTCACTCTTGCTGCTTCCCTTCAGGTGTGATGTGATACAGAGTTTATGTTTACCTTTTCCCTTCCATGATGAATCTTTCCCTCCGGATGGTAAACCAACATAAAGTCTATCCTCACATTTGCTGCTTTAAGGTCTGTGTTTTGTCCGAGTAACAATAAGGTAACTACAGCAGGCACACAGCAGTACTCTCACACATGAGCACACATGCATAGACACATAAAACACACACAGATTTAAACACTGTTTTGATACAACTACGTTGTGGGTGTGATCCTAGCTTTTGTACTGATGATGATTCCCACACATCTAGTCCATGGAAGAATGTGAGGATAGAGTGTCAGTAAGTTACAATAAAAGTGTCCCACATGAAAGCAGAGCCTTTGACTGCAGTGTCTTAGTTCTCAGGGATTCTGGATCTGAAATCTATCAGAGTTCAGGACCAAGGACAGATACTTTTCACTGATGACAACTTGCTGATCTCACAGTAACAGCTGAAATCTTGACAAATGTGCACTAGTAGAACCAAAAAGGATAATTCAATTAAATACTCATAAAACACTCAGATATGAAACTGTTGACTCCAACTCTTTCACGCTTTTCATATCTTCTCCCTTCTGGCACTTGAGGGTTTAAATATTTTTAAATTAGCCCAGACTGCCCCCAGAGGCCCTCATTTGTTTTGTTTGATCATATTAACTTATAAGTTGCTTCATATAGTTTTGGAGTGTGCTTTAGGACATCAATATGATAATAAAATGAAAATTTCTTCTTCCAACAGATGAGCTTCAGGGTGGGTGGGCGACGTTTTTCTTCATCATTGCAATTCTTTGCAAATAATAAACCTCCTTGATTAATGTTTATATTTAGATGTGTTCATTACTTGTCTTGTCTGAAGTATCATGTTTCTGAAATCTATTTCTCCATTACCATTTTTGTCTTTCTTGTTTTAGAACTTTGCTCAATTGTGTCATATTCAGCGTGCTATTAAGTATCTCAAGGTTATACTTTCAGCCTAAGATATAAACATTTCCCATTCTAGGGGAGGTGGGCACTAAGCCCTAACATTTGTGCACTTAATTAAAACACAAAGGATGTTTAATTAGTGTAATAAATGCAATTAGAAGTATCTGTAATGAGAAAACCGCTGCTCAGATTTTAGAGCCACAGACAGGAGATGGCCAGATGGGTTAATTAATCAATGTTAACTCTGATTTGCTCAACACTTTGAGCTTCTCTGATACACAGCGACAATGCAAGCAGGATGCAATGATGTTCCCGTGACTGGGAAAACCTCTTCAGAACTACTTCCTCGAGTTTCCCAATCTTAATAGCTTCATTGTCAAGACTGACCTTTGCACTTTCAAGATTCAATGCTCCTGTATGTATGTCCCAATACTAACACAGGTTATAATACAATAAACAAAGACCAAAATGATTGTTTTCAAATTTTGAAGAGATTTGTTGACTATTGTACCACTTTTGTTTATCTCTGCAAGAAACCTGTTTGCTTCCATGTTTGCATCCTGTGTGTGTGATGCCAAACTTGGTCTGCATGACTGACAAATAACATCCCCACACCATGTGGATAAAACTTCCAATAGAGTTTGTGAGCTATATTAAAATATAAACAATGATGTGTAAGTCTTGTGATGATACCCCCATTTCCATCCTCCATGCCCCCAAGCTCCTGAGGGTCTTCCTCAGTGGGATTGTTGTGCTGGTCCATGGGATAGGGGGTTATGAATTGTACAAACAGCAGCCAGTTAATTTTTTCTTTGTGTGTTGCTAGGGGGGGCAATGTCACTGGATATTCTCCCCCACCATAGCTCTCTAGTATAAATATTTCTTAATGGTTCACATCTCAGCTTGGAAAAAAAAAAGCAACTGATTCCTGAGATGGGAATGACTCGAAGCCTTCTTTTCTGGCTTCAAAGACACAGGCAGCAAGTTTCTTTCCTACATCACACACTGGTAATACTCTAGTTGCATTGAGTAGACTGAACAAAGCAAAGGTTTGTGGTCACCATGGGTCTTTGTCAAGACTTTACACAAAAGCACTGACAGCACTGTAATAGGGGAACAACATGCCAAGACACTACGAGAGAGTGTAGTTTCTGCCTCTGAAATTCTGCTTAAATTATTATATGCTTGGGTGGCTGCAAGAACAACAGATAGCAGAGTAATTAATGCAAACTGTGTCAGCTTCCCTCTCTTCCAGTAACGAGGTGCCTCCTGACAGACGCTCACCATGCCCTGACAAACTATCCTGGGCAAAATAGACACGGAGAAATTCTAGTCTTGTGACATTACTAAGCCAGCACAGTATGTGCACAAGAGAGACTTTAACCATAACTGTCCCCAGGGCAACACCTTCTGGTAAGAGTTGTTTGTACTACCTGCAACTCCCATCTCTGAGAGGCACACAGGCTATCATACACCAAGCAGAAGTTGTTTTCTACAATAATTATTATTCTTCATTTTACTCATCACACCATGTCACTGTGGTTAAAATCTCCACTAGAGGTTTGCAAGAACCTGCAATGTGTGTGAGAAGCTTTGTTCTTTAATGACTTATATTAACTAAACACATAAAATCTGTTGAGTCTTTTCCATATCCAATGGAACATATGCCTTATTGGATTAAGTTTATGCTTGGGAAAGAACAGAGATTTAAATGATCAGAAATACTAATTCTGGCTTTGAAGTAAATGTCCAGAGAAATTATTGAAAAAAACTTGTTCTAAAATCACACATTTAATTCCATGTACTGCCATTATATATAACCATGTGTATGCTACTAGCTGTTAAATTTGATTAACAATTAAATGTACCTTTCACCTTCATGCTTCATTTAGCATGACCACCAGGATTCTTATTGCCTGCTTTGGTGAATGCCCTTGACTTTCTAGCATATATGTAG
Source organism: Zapus hudsonius (assembly GCA_004024765.1). NCBI lineage: Eukaryota > Metazoa > Chordata > Mammalia > Rodentia > Dipodidae > Zapus > Zapus hudsonius. Next base: position 12,166 of record PVHP010001578.1, read on the forward strand.
TCAAAGATAGTTGCTACAAGTAACATTTAAAAAACATGAAGCATGACCGTTGACACTGTTGGTTTTTTTTTTACGTTCATCTAAGCAGAGAAAATTTGTATATAAAGGATATCAAATTATCAAATACAATAAAATATAATTCCAAATGGAGATACAGAAAGGAAATATATTTGGTCACCAATGTATGAAAAGAAGGTTATAATTAGAAAAGAAGCATAGGTACTTGAATGTGAGCAGAGCTAAAAAAGAATAATAATAATGATGTACAGAATCAAAGCAGAGTCAAATCTTATTTTTTATGTGGAAAAGAAAGGCAAAAATATTGTTTGGAAGTATATAATGTTGGTCCCAAAAGACATAGATTGTTATTAAATTTCAGTGCCAGGATAGGATACATTCCAGTTACTTTTTGGTCATGGAGAACCCAAAATCCCTCAAAACATTACAGGCTTTTGCCAAGGCTCTTGGTTATCCACCAAAACCAAATGGTGAAACCCTATTGTTGAAGACACCATGGGCTTCAGCTGCAGGTCATGGAGAAATCAAGCTGAATCTGAACTGGAATCCTCCCTATTGACCAGCTGTCATGATGCAGGAAAGAGCTGTACAGCCTGGGAGAGAAAAGTCATCAGTGGTTTTAACCAGCAGTGGGACCCTGCATGTTTTTTGGCTGGCCTTCTAGGCCAAATGGATCATATGTTGCAATGGTTCTATGTCTTCTATGAAGGAAACCAACTGCTCTCTGATTGGACTTAAGGTGTGTCCCATGAGAGGGAATTCATGCCTTGTACTGAGTAGTTGAACAAAAGCTGGGGCTGAGGATTTCATAAGCCTGGGCACTCGAAGTGTGTGGGGTACTGCTGTTGTCTGGCTAAATAGCTATGCTATTTCCACCAAGATGATCTCTAAATGCATACATTTATAGCCATATGTTAATGCTAAATATTTTTGGTTAGAGAAGCTTAGCTTTTCAAATAACAGTAACCACTAAGGAGACTCAAAGCTCTTCAAAGTGTTAAAAGAAGCGAGATGAGAATGTTCAACACTGAGACAGCTCCATCATACCCTTCAAAGCTCAAGGTCCATTCTGGAAGAAATAGTGGGAAGAACGTGAGAGCCAGATGAAGGGTCAGAGTGCTTTGCAGTGGTGTCTTCCAAATACAAGTGGTCACGGCCCTCGGAGGTGGCAGACACTAATTACATAAAACCTGCCTTATTGGAGGAGGAAGTGATGGCATAAAACAGGAGAGAGATGAGTTGGAAAGAATTAGAAGGGGATCCAGGAAAGGGTAAATGGAGGAGATTATGGAGGAGAGGGGATTATGACCATGGCATATTGTCTATATGTATGGAGCCTGTTAAAAAATGTTCAAAATAATTTGGGCTGGAGAGATGGCTTGGCAGTTAAGTGCAAAAATGTGTGTATTAGAGGGCCTAATACCATTGAGTTTGACTCCCCCAGCACCCACAGAAATATGGATGTGGAAATGAATATCTGGAAGCCCAGTCCCCTGAAAATCACCCCGGGGGCTCACAGAAAACAGGAAGCTCCAGATTTGCACAGGTGCATGTATGGGGCACTGCATCGGTACATATATATGCATACACCACTACCCCCTCACAAACACAAATAAGCTCTGGTGCTGAGGAGATGCCTCTCTTTGTAAAAACCTTTGCTTGAAAACCCAAGTTTGGGACCTAGTCCCCCTAAATTGAAATATGTTCTAGAGACAGGAGAATTCTGGAAGCTCATAGGCCAAGTACCTTCTCATATACAACAGTGAAAAACAGAGACTCTGTCTCAAAAATGTGGGTGGAGAGAACCAACACTCCATACCATGATTGTCTTCCAATCTCCACACATCAGCTGTGGCAGGTGTGTGCCTGCATTCACACACACACACATGCACACACACACACACACACACACACACACACACACATGCACACATGCAGAAATTAGTCCCAATGTATTCTCTCAATGGTAATAATTTGATAAGGAGTAGTTTTTTTTAATTTTAAAAATATTCATCAGTCAGCGAGAGAGCTGGGGCCCCTCTAACTCTACCAACCGTAGGCCGATAGCTGAGATCCTGGCAAGAAATGAGCCACCACAGTCATATCGTGGAGGATCCATATGGAACCCCAGAGAGAAGGATGGGATGAACAAGGGACCCCCAGCTACAGCCATTCAATCAACAAAGGATAAACCAGTGAGACAGAAACCAATGAATCTCGACACAAAAACCCCTAAGCTCACAAAATTAAAGCAGCCTTAACACTCACCCATCACGACTCAGGGAACTGAGTGGAAGAGGGTCGGAAAGATTGTGAGAGCTGTGGTGGGGGAGACTATCCAGAGGCATGGCACCCCTCAGTAACAACACAGTTGGGCCAGGAGGACCGGGCTGAGTACTAGGCTATCCAGGGTCCCCTACCACAAGGACTGATCCAGACGGTCCACGGAGGAGGATATCCAGCTGATTGGGGATGGAGAGGGGGGGGCATTGGGGAATTGGGGATAACAACTCATTATTTGCCCACTAAATAATATAACTCATTAGGGACAATAAAAATATCTAAGAATAAAAAAATATTTATCTGTTGGTTTATTTATTTATTTATTTGAATGACCGTGAAAGAGGGACAGAGGCAGAGAGAGAGAGACAGAGAGGCAGAGAGACAATGGGCGCCACTGTAAACAAGCTCCAGACACATGCACCACCTTGTTCATCAGCTTTATGTGGGTACTTGGGAATCAAACTAGAATCCTTCTGCTCCTTCTGCTTTGCAGGCCAATGCCTTAACTGCTAAGCCATCTCTCCAGCCCCAAGTAATAGTTTCTTATAGCAGCAAAGAAACTAGGTATAAACAGGGAGACAATAGAACAACTAAAATTTTTAGACAGATAAATTATAACTTCACATCTAGTTCTTCATAAATTAGAAAAATTAATATCCTGAAAATAGTCATTGTATCACAAGTCCTATACAAATTCAATGTAAATTCAATTGATATTTTAGTAGCGTTCTTCACAAAAAAATAGAAAAAAAACATCAAAATTTATATTAAGCAAAAATGTATTTGGAGCCAGAAATGTCCCCAGCTAAGATAATATTGCAAGACATATGACCATACCTGATTTTAAGTTATGTTACAAGGATATGGAAATAAAAACAGCATGGTCATGGCAAAACAGGCGACACCCAGAACAATGGCATATTCTCAAATTTTTAAGCAAAGATTTAAAAAAAATCACAGGAAGGATATTTGTAAAGCCACATGTTGTAAATTTTAACCCTTCACAAAATTCCATGTTAAGGAAATATCTTTAAGAACAAGAATGATCCAGCTGCTATCATGGAAGTGAATGGCGTTGACTCACATTTTCAATCCTAGCTGATACTTGACTTTGTGAAAAGAATACAGTTATGAAGAGCTGGAAGTCAAGAACAAAACAGCTGGGACAGTCACATTTGGAATTGGACATTTGCAGGACAGTGAAGCACTTAATGCTATTATACACAGGTGACAAAAGAATTTTGTAATCCTCTGGCCTGAACAGAGTTCCATAATGGGATGTGCAATTTTAAATGGATGTATCAGGACAGGGGCTCTGTGACTTTTGGGTGCTGGTGAGGCAATGGAAATAAAGCTGCATGGATCTCCATGTTAATTAAATTTACGTGTCACCACATGACATATGCCTATCCAACCTATATAGCAGTCAAATAGCATTAAACATTTGTACAATGCAATAAATTTAATAAATAACACTCCTTATAATTATATATTCTGTATTCTTTTAGCTTAAAATGTGCTGTCCAATCCCCCCCTCCCAAATATATATTTTATCAGTATGTATTTTCACTACAATTTTGACTTTACCTTATGGGTTTTCTTGTGAACTAAGATAAATATGGCTGAGTTTTCCCCGGTTCACATTTATTGATTCATTTTTTTGTGTGTGTGAGATTTCCTCTTTATTGACATTTGTGACTCTTTCTTTTCTGTTTATAGAATTCCATAAATTGTCTTCTGTAAGCTGACTTAGTTCTCATGAGTTGCTTTGGTTTATGCTTAACTTTTCAGGTCTTAATTCCTTTATTATTTTTCAATATATCCTTGATAGATAAAAAATCTTGTAATATACCATTCCATTTTTTTTCAAGTTTCAGGGTTTCATTTCATAGTCTTATGTTCTGATGGGTTTTAATTTATAAATAAGGATTTTTTGTTCTCTTGCTACTTTTGTTACTTTTCTCTTATTCTCAACTTTTAATATATTGATGAAAATGTGTCTTAGTTTTTTTCTTGGTTATTCTATTTGGGTTCTAACTGCTTCTTCAACTTGTACATGCATACCTTTGCATACATTGGGGAATTTTCTGTCATAATTCCACCAAGTAGATTTTCTGTCTTTAGTTTTTACCTCAACTCCTTCTTCTACCCTGTACGTTCTTAGATTCTAACTCTTCATCATGTCCCTGAATTTTTAGGAGTGCCAGACACATTTTATTACCTTTTTTCTTTATTTGTGTCTGAATATAAGATTTTCTACAATTTGTCTTTTATTCCCAATATACCTTCTTCTGCTTAATCTTATCTTTTGCTGATGCATTCTGCTGTGTTTTTTATTTGATTGAGTGGCTCATTTCCAACATTTATGCTTCATTCTTCATCAGAGTATCAGTTTCCCTTCGGAATTTTCTTCTCTATTGTTGAGTTTATTACCCATTCTGCTTTCCCATCTACATTGCTAACTGTTCCATCTCAATCCCAAATTGATTTATTTACTTTATTTATAACTTGAATCTCTTTGAAGTTGTTGAATAGGTTGAAAAGTGGCATATTAAATTATTTTCTGGTATTCAAGGTCTTTAATTATCTTTTATTTCAGTGAGTGAGGAGTTATAGGTTTTGAAGAAATCATATTGGGTATCATTTCCAATGTCTTTGTATTTCCACATTGTGCTTTGAACATCTATAACTGCTTGCTTTTCATTTTCTTGCTCAATTCTCAGTCTTCCTAGGTGGTAGTTTTCACATTGGCTTGCGATCCTCACTAATATTTAGAGGAAAAAGCAAACAGGGCAGGACCAAATATTTGACTACAAACCTAATATGAAAATAAGGCAAATGGATAAATAACATTAAAACCCCAAGAATATGAGAAAACCATGAAGTGAGGATACTAATAGAAAAATTAAATTTAGTAATTGTAAAAGCTAAATGAAATATAATCAGCAGTAAAACAAAGAGGGCATGAAAAATTGGAGAGAGAGTAAAGTGGTAATTACAGAAAAGAATGTGTGCAAAGTATAGGGGTAATAATAGAAAGAACACAATAAAATAGGGTCAGAAATGGAACAATCATATGATATAACCAAGCAAGATAAAACTAAAACAAAACAATTAAAACATAGTAAAAACAACATACTTGGGCCAGGAGAACCGGGCTGAGTACTAGGATATCCAGGATCCCTTGCCACAAGGACTAATACAGACAGCCCACAGAGGAGGATATCCAACTGATCAGGGATGGGGAGGGGGGGAATTGGGGAATTCGGGATAAAAACGCATTGTTTGCCCACTAAATAATGTAACTCATTATGGACAATAAATATATATTTAAAAAACATAGTAAAATGTGAATATTAAAATATAATAATAAAAGCAAAATTAACATGAACTTAAAACCATACATATGTATTCTTGCCCTAGGAGTTTTCTTTGGAGGTAAGTGCTGGCTGGGTGAACAGGTGTTCATGTCTTAGAAATTCAAGCAGGTGAGAGCAGACAAGCATCCTTCTGCCTGGCTTCCCTGTTGGGATGAATGCCTGGGCAGGAGTCCACCAGTGCTCAGGCGTCCACTTGTAATCATGCTTATACCTCCAACTACTTCTTCTTGGACAGGATGGAATCATATTCTTGAGGCTCAGGGAACCTCACCTGTGCTTGGACTGACCTTCGACCCTGAATATTTTTGAAACCTGGTCTTGCCTTGTCCCTGGCTCACTGTAGTAGAACCGACCTGTCAATATAATAGCTTCTTTCATTCTGAGTGTCCTTTGGAGTATCACCAAGTCTGAAGATGGTCTTGGGGGGATTTCTTAATATTCTCCTCTGCTCAACTACCCAAAAGCACTTCCTTCAAGCACCCACAATTGTTTTCTTCTATTCTGAAATTCAACATGTGTCCTCAATTACATCTAATGCAAGGAATTAACAGACTCACACTTTGGATTGTTAATGGTCATTTTATAGGTTACTGACTTTTCAGTCAAATTAATTTCTTACTTAGGCACAATGTTCATGATGACTTTTGTCTTCCATGCCTTCAGAATACTTAATATTGATTTATCACGTCGACATTAATGACCAGCCAAGAAACAAGAACCATTAACAGTGAACTAAAACTTCTTACAACAATTGATGTAGTCTTGTTTGAAACCTAGGGAAGTCATTTAGAAAAGCTGCAAATCACAGCTGTAATTCCAAAGCACTGGTGGAGACAATCTGAAGCAACCTGCTAGCTTGTCTTATATGAAATTTAAAAAAAACTTTGTGATAAATACTTAAAAAAAAAGAATGTTGCTTTTTTTTAAGAATCTTGGTTAACTTTTCTGTGAAGACTCCATTAAGATAGTTTTATGGAAATTCTACATCCAAATTGAATTTTTATTTTTTTGCTGGAGAATTGCCTTTTGTGGTTGAACTATATCTAATGCTTACTTTAACTATTTGCTTTTAGTGTGTTGGTGCAATCCATTAGTGCCAACACATGCCTATGAAGAGATTTATATTCATTTTGCTTTTCTTATGTCTTCCCCCCTTTTTTGCTTTCTTTCCTTTTCCTCTTTACTCTTTCCTTCTTTCCACCTTCCCCCTTCTCTTCCTCCTTTCTTTCCTCTCTTCCATCATTTCCTTTTTTTATTTTAATTTGTCAGAGACAAATAATTTTCTTTGTCTAAGTTTTGAGAATCCCATGGCTGCTGAATTAATGGTTTTCTGCCCAAATATTTTAGAATGAAAGGGTGACCCAAAGTGATAACTGTGATCATTTATACAGTACAGTAAGATTTTTTGTTAGACTGGAAATAAGTATAGACTATAGGTCAAAGCACTTCCACACAAAGAAAGCTTCTATTTTTCTGTAACAGCTTGCACAGACCATAACCTCACCTCACTTCAGCTTCTGCTGAAGTAAGGAGGCTACAGCAGCTGATAATTAATGTGACACATAATGAGGTTCAAGGCAGTCAACTTTTGTTTTTAAGTTCAGAAAAGTATGTAGTCTTTGGATCATTATCATAAGTGAGATTAAGCAGAAACAGGAGGTAATCATTTGTGTGTAAGGTGACCTGTTAGAGAATGTGTTCCTAAGGTACATAGGTTGAAACAGGTGGGAATCTCAAGAAGCAAAAGTAAATAAACCAGGGGCTGGAAAAATTGCTCAGCGGTTAAGGCACTTGCCTCCAGTGCCTAAGGCCCAGGGTTCAATTCCCCAGTACCCATATAAGCCAGACCCACAAGGTGGTGGTTCTTGTGTTCTCTCTCTCTCTCTCTCTCTCTCTCTCTCTCTCTCTCTCTCTCTCTCTCTCTGTCTTTCTCTGTATCTGTGCTTGAAAATGAATAAATAAATTTAAAAAAGAACACCTAAATTATCTTTATAAAAATGTAAAAAGTCAGATAAGATCGTGGTGATGGGACAGAACAGAAGACAAAGATTTGAGCTGTATCCACAGTGGACTAAAGCATGAAGGCCATACTTAAGTTGTCACTTCCAGAGGTAAGGTAAATCAGCTCTTGTTCTGTTTTGCCAGATTTTGGGGTCCCCAAAGACCACTCAGGAGTCGAAGTGACGTAAACACAGCAGGGTCTTTATTGCAAGCTTCAGCCAGATCTCTCAGCCTTCACTGACACAGTGGATCAGAAAGGAGAGCCTGAGTCCAAAATTAGCAGGATTTTTATAGAAATTACAGAAAGGATAGGGGACTCCAGGGTCTTGGCAATTACATGATTGGTTGACATTTAGCAATCTTTTAGCAAGCATAAAAAGTTTATTTTGGCTATATGCATTGAGCTGATATCACAAAATCTTGACCACACACAGTGCTGTGCAACTAAGTTATGGTTTCCAGAAGCAGATGTGGCATTTAGCAGCTGTGAAGAGCACAAGGAAATGGGTACAAGGGCAAAATTCAAAACTGAGTACTTGGCAATCGTATAGTTTCAAAGTCTCCAAACAACATACATGAGTCAAAATTACTTTTCAGAACACAAGCAATTTTCCAAAACATGCATATCAATTATTCTTGTAGTTGGGTTGTCCTATCCAGTGCCTAGGGAGACACTCTAACCTAGTATAATGTATTATCCACCTTATCTTTGAGGACTCCTTTCAGCAAGGTTTATTTTTAAATGGCTGTTCTTAAGCTAAGAACATATTATATTTTATTGAGGTGTCACAGTTACAACAAAGTACCTGGAAGGGATACCCCAGTTCTGAGCTCTCAGTCACTTCACATTCTAAGCTTAGGAAAAGATCCCCCTACACAGTCTCCACTTGTCTTGAAGACTTTCCTATGAAGAATGAAAGTTAAGGGCCAAGAGAGGCAAAATCAGACAGAAACTCTGAAAGTTATCTAAGAGTTTGAGATAAGTGACAATATTCCTTGGTAGCTAGTGAAAACATATAGTTGTGTTATAAAATATGAGCATTAGATTACGTATGTCTAAAGGAACAAAACAATAAAACTGTTTAACAAGAATTTGTTCTTTGCTATAAGTGCATTCACCTTTAAAGAAGGTATCTCCAGAGTTGTTAGGAGTCAGACCATGGTGTGGAGTGAATCGGGTACCTGCCTTTAATCCCAGCACTCTGGCAGAGGTAAGAGGATTGCCATGAGTTTGAGGCCACCATGAGACTACATAGTGAATTTCAGGTCAGCCTGGGTTCTTAAAAATAAAATAAAATAAAATAAAATAAAATAAAATAAAATAAAATAAAATAAAATAAAGTAGAACAATGATAGAGTGGCACCAAACCAGAACAGGGATGAAAACGAATTACATCATCAATGATCTGAAAAACTATTTTCACTTCTAGAATGATCATAGCATAGGACAGAGATTTATTGGGAGAGAGGAATCTTTTGGTTGAGGAAACAGTTTTGACCTACAGTATGTCTGACCATTTTTATGCTAAAGTTGAACAGCTCAGAGGCAGTATTGGGAAATATTTTGAGTATTTTGCTATGTAAATCATTTTATATTACTCTACTGGTAGAGTCTTCTTTCCTACTGTAATTTTTAAGAACATGAAGGGAACATTTTTAATATTTTTTTTTATTTATTCATCTTTAAGCAGAGAGAATGAGAAAGAGAGAGTGCGCACCAGGGCCACCACCTTGTGGGTCTGGCTTATGTGGGACCTGGGGAATTGAACCCTGGGCCTTAGGCACTGGAGGCAAGTGCCTTAACCACTGAGCAATCTCTCCAGCCCTGAAGGGAATATTTCTGAACAGATGACTTGGAGGCCAATATTGTGTAAAACAATTTTCTAAAAGATGAGAGAGAGAGAAAGAAAGAGAGGGAGGAATGGAGGGAGAAAGGGATGGAGAGAATTTCTGTTAGTTAATTACAAGGAAAGCTTTAAAAATTCTTCCTATTTTCTCTCATATCCCTTTTTATTTTAAAATATTTTTATTATTATTTTATTATCCATAATTAGATACACTTAATAAGAGAATAATGTGTTGATGTCTCCAATTCCCCTATTTCCCTCTTCCCTGTGTCCAGTCAGTTGGATATTCTCCTCCGTGGTCATTCTGGATCAGTCCATGGGGTAGGGGGTTGTGAACAGCCTAGGAATTAACCTGATTCCGCCCCCCTTTGCAAGTTGTTACTGAGGTGGGCAAATGTCTCTGGATATTCTCCCCCACCATGACTTTCACAATCTTTCCTCCCCCTCTTCCGCTCAGTTCCCTGAGTCATGGTGGGTGAGTATTTAGGCTGTTTTGCTGTTGTGACCTTAAGAGCCTCTGTACTTCTGCTTGAGGTTGTGTTTAAAATCGTTGGTGTCCTTTTCTCCTCTTCAAATGAGTTGTTACTCTTTGAAGAAGGTTGGCCTCACCTGCTAGCAGATGTGGCATTTCACAACTGAGTCTTCCTAAGCCTGTCACCTCAGGGTGAGATGACATTAAACTATTTCCAGGTAAGTGACCACAGGAGAGGAAAAAAAAAAAGAAGAAACACTCCACTGACCTTAGAACAAATTGTTGAGCATAAGAATTTTGATAAAAATTAAAAAGGTTACTACTTGCAGTGGCTAACTTTTTTTTAAGAGTGATCTCTTTGGCTATAATTTTTATATGTCCTTCTATAAAAATATTAACACTAGAGGGAAATTCCATTTAAAGAGATGGTAAATGTTGGCGGGGGTGGGTGGGAGGGATACTAGATGCCCTTGAATAATGTCAACTTGTTCTGAATTCCATGATTACCCATCATGTTGAACTCTTGAAAGATGCTGAGTTTTATGTCCAGGCGATGAATAAAATATGAAATACAAAATGCTGTATGCAGAAAAACAAGGGATAGGGAACAGACAATATAGAATAGAGAGATGAAATATATCATCTAAATGCGAGCTTCACTATGAGAATAGTGTTAGGTCCAAATTCAGGCTATACCCATCCCCTCTCCCCAGCTGGCCTCAGGAGAAGTTTCACCGAGACCTCTCCTCCAGAACAGGAGATAACACCCCCTACACACTGTGTCTCTATCTGTCGGGAGGCACTGCCCTTCCTGATGCTGAAAACTGCTGACCCCCTGGTTCCCTTCCCCCAAGCTAAACATCCACCTTAAAAGCAAGATCTTGATCTGGGTTTTGGGCTTCTCCCATCTTGGGAGCTAGCCTGGAGCTCTGGTCTCTTTCCTCCTATTTAACACCTTTCATTTCAGAGCAGTCTCCCTGGTGGTCATTTTCATTCTAACAAATAGCAAAGTAAAAAAAAAAAAATTATTAAAAGCCTGTGTCTTCACCAAGGCAATAGCAGTAGACATTTCTACCCTGTTGGCAAGGAGTTTTATGTACCTGATGGACAATGTGAAGAAACAGACCACCAATTACACAGATGAGTGAAACGGTTATATCCACATACTCTACTTTTTCAGTTTTTTCCTTCATTTCTTTTTCTTTATTATCTATAATTAGATACATTGAATGAGCAAATAACCAGTTGATATCCCCACTTCCCCAAATTCCCTCTTCCCTGTCCCTATCAGCTGGGTATCTTTCTCCATGGGCAGTCTGGATCAGTCCATGTGGTAGGGGGTTATGGATAGCCTAGGAGACAACCTGGTTCCACCCCAGGGATCAATGTCTCTGGGAGTTCTCCCCCACCATGGATCTTACAATCTTTCTGCCCCCTCTTCCGCTCATTTCCCTGAGTCATGGTGGATGAGTTAAGGCTGCTTTATTGTTGAGGTCTTAGGGGGTCTTTGTACTTCTGCTTTAGGTTTTTTCTTCATTTCTAGTCTGTTGCTTTGTTTTTTGGATTTTGTTTCCCATCTGCATTGAATTTGTTTCCAAATTCTATGTTATTTCTCTTCTTTCACTTCAGTAGGTTTTGTTAGTTTCTGAGTCTTAAAGTAGAAATAGTCTGCCAGGCTCTTGGGTCAGTGTTTAACATTATAGATGCCGTGACCACGTGCGCGTATGTACTAAAGTTCTGGGGTGTATTTTCCTATTAACATGATTTGTTTTGATGTATTCCATACTATTTATCTGATCCAGGTCTTTACTAATTATGCTGTTTATTACCTGCTGAAATTACTTAATTCTTTTTCTCCTTTCATTACTTATTACTTAGTCTTTCTTACATATTACTTATTCTCTCTTTCCTTTCATTAGTCTTTAGGTATATGCACTTATGACTCTTGTATCATCGTGATGGACTTTTTAGTTAAAAAAGGGGGTACCCTTTCTGGGTACCTTGTTGGAACTGTGAGACCCGGATAAAATATAATATGTTCTTAGCATAAGCACATAAGCACTCCTTAATGGAGTAACCCTAATTTTTCTCTGATAATATGTGTGTCTTACATGAATCCATTCTAGTTTCTTTATGCAACATCTTGTATGTCGAATATCATATGGCTCATTTTTTTCTAAACTATATTATTTGCTTTCCAAATATCCCTGTCTCTTGTTTCATGTTTAGTTTTTATTAGCAACTCATTTCCTACATTTCTTTGAAGTATGTGTTGCTCAGAATTGTATTTTAAGGTAACTGTAGACTTTCAGTTATAGCTCTTTGCATTCCTTTAAATGGCTAATTGAATATTGCACAACTCTGTATAACATTCTTTGCTTTTGCACCATTCCAGTTCAGACAGTGAAGCACTGAATATCTTTAGCTTTTTTTTCTTCCTTTACTGGGATATATGTATGTGGTGTGTGTGTGTGTGTGTGTGTGTGTGTGTGTGTGTGTGTGTTTGTGTGTGTGTGTATGATGTGCAACACCTTCCTATGGAGTTTAATATATACACGTGTGTTTTTATGTGTATATCTTTGATCACCTTTTGAAATAACAAGGGAACATAATTTTAAAGTTATATTTACAGAACTATTCATCTTGACAATGTGATTTCCCTCCTGTATTATTTTGCCTTCAGCTAAAATCTGAAAGCATTTCTTCCAATATACTTCTCTGTCAATGTATCCTCCAAGATTCTTATCTGAAAATGCCTTAGTTCAATATATATTTTGAATTGATGATTTTGCAAGATATAATATTCATCACTATTGTTTCTTTCAAAACTTTAAATATTTTATATCACTTTCTTCTAGCCACATAGTTTCTGGCAAAAAATGTCCACAGATTTGCATTTTCTAACTGTATATAATGTATTATTTTCTTTTTCTTCTTCTCATTATTTTATTTTTCAGTTATTATGTTTCAATATAATCCAACTAGATAGGGTTTCTTGATACATTTGTTTCTTGTGCTTAAGTTTATAAACTCTAAAAACTTCTGCTTTTATCCAAAATTGGATACTTTGAGACATAATTTCTTCAAGTTCTTTTTCTCTTTTCATTCACTTCTTTGAGGGGATATAATTACACAAGAAGCCAGATTTGTTAAAGAATTCATTATAGGTAATGAAAGAAAAAAAACAGAGTGAAAGTTTCCATATATATGTTTGATAAGCAAGTTCTCATATGATAATATCAATTTTTAAAAATAAACAATTATATGGGGGTATTTAATCATGTTAGGTTCAATATATATACTAGATACATAAGTGGAGGTGAAATATAGAAGAAACGACAAAGGAAACTTAGATTTCAGAACTTTATGTCATCAGGAAAGAAGAAACCCCAACCCCTTGGTGTAGTTGGAAAAGCAAAGGAAACTTCTACTGTAGAAGATAAAGAAATGTTTATGACCTTCATAAGTGTTGAACTGACGCTGACATCGAGAGCCAGCTATGTTGGGAAACTGTAGAGAAATGATAGCCATAATAGCTGTGGAATATGATGGATTCTGCTGGGTGATTTATATCACAGAGAAAGACAACAAAAGGCTAACTGTGATTCACTCCCAATCAAAGGAGAAACAAAGTTCCCAGACAGCTTCCACTTGCAATAGCCAAAAAGATAATGGGCCAGGGCTATGTATGGCTTAATCACGGGCATGCAATTTCTCAATTTGAATAGATCAATATCAGGAGTGTGTTTATGAATGGAAGATGGAGACAGATGAATTGATGCACTACAAGGTATATCCTCATATTTCTGTGAATCTCCTGGACCACAGAATTTATGGCCTGAACTCTGTGCTAAAGACAGAAACAGAAAATTCAATTTTGAGAAGTGATAGGGCCTGGTTCAATTACTTTACTTGAACAATGGACAAAAAAAGCAATGATTAAATTATACATAACAGATGGTTAGTATTATTAGGAACAGAAAATAATCTTGCCTTGATGGAGTCCTGCTGAAAGTCACATCCTTATTCAGACCAGCACTGGGGAGTGTGCACAGTATGTACACTGAGAGCAGCGGTTCTAAAGGGTGTGAGTTACATTGAATAAATGAGTCTTAATTGGTCCAAGATTGCTCTTCCAGAATATAAAATTCCATACTCTAGAAAAAACCTGCAAATACAACGTATTCATATTGCTCTGATGACATGTGAAAATGGGCAGAAATAAACTCTCATGTCAAATGACGTAGCAATTATAAAGGTTCTATTTCTGATGATAGAAAGGACATTATGATACTCAAAAATTCCACCTATTACAAACTTTTTGAAAAACCAGCTCTGTAGGAGGTCTGAGAGGAAGTCTCTGTTGATCCACTCAGCAAGGAGCACACAGCTAATAATGATGCCTGCATGGTAGGGTAGTGCATTGGTTGTTTCCCTCTGGTAGACTAAGAAAATACTCTTACATTACTGGACTCATGGAAAATAATGGTAGCTGGCTTCTCAGCAACATAGCAGCCTTAACACTCACCAACCATGACTCAGAGAACTGAGAGGGGGCGGAAAGATTGTAAGAGCCATGGTGGGGGAGAATATCCAGAGACATTGCCCACCTCAGTAACAACATACAAAGAGGGGGAACCGGGCTGACTCCTAGGCTATCCATAACCCCTACCACATGGACTGATCCAGTTTGCCCACAGAGGAGGATATCCATCTGATTGGGGACAGGGAAGAGGGAAATCGGGGAACTGGGGACACCAACACAGTATTTGCTCATTCAGTGTATGTAAATATGGATAATAAAGATATAATTTATAAAAAAATCATGAGGTCTTTACCAAAATTCCAGATTTTGTTCAGCTTTTTTCCCTTCTATAATCCATTAACTGAAAGAGAATCCACATTGGTAATATGAGAAATATATATGGTATTGATACCTTCAGACTGTTCCCAAAAGATTGTACCAGATGAACTGGAAATGGCTTGTCAACACAAGGCCTTTGGGAGAAAATATTCCATAGTTCTTGGTGTTTTCACATCTTTGTAAGCAGAGTATTGATAGCTTGGTTCTGGGATATCTTTCCAATAATGCTCATATAGGGAAGATAAGTGGGAAGATGGCTTATCCCTCTCTATGGCAAAGGCTATGTGTTTACCATCTAGGATAACACAGAGAAATACTTTTCCCTAAGATACAGGACAGACAGACTTGTCACTCATTGAAAAACATTTTTAAAAAGTTATTTTCTTATTTCTCTAAGATATTTTGTTCCCAACAATGAAAAAGACAATCCCTCTCAATAAGGAAGAAATGAATTGAGTGATAAAAGTATTTCAAAAATAATTCCAACATGGATCCATTTATAAAAGGATAAAATAAAAGCATTTATAATTTCAAACTAAGAAAATAGCAAAAAAAAATCATTACAAATTGAAGCTATCAGTTAATTCTAGTAGTGAAGGAAATTGAAGTGTTTCCCAAAAAACATTTCAGATTCACTAACCATTTGTTTTTTCAAGTAAGTTTCAGTTGAAATCCTTCAGAAACCTTTCACTGCCATCCAGTTTTCAGGACCCCTACATTTATTTTCACAACCATCTATAGGGTTATGATTCACAATTTAAGATGATGTGAGCTAAGTCGTGTGTTAGTGCTACAAAAACTAACAATAAAACAATAGTAAATCTACTAAGCCTTATTTATTTTCTTAAATTAAATGTGGCTGAGGTGTTTTTCCTGTATTTTTTTTCACTAAATTACCCCACAATTTCCTCTTCATGTTGAAATTTTATTTACATACATGATGATACATTAAGTACTTGTCCATGCTATCTGCTTTGTTTTACTTTAGTTTTGTGAATCGTGATATCACGTAGATTAGGCCTTTCTTACACTGATGATTGCCCATAAACTGACCTCCAACTCCTGATCCTCCTGCCTCCACCTGTCCAGGACTAGGATTGCTGATGTGCACCCCACCCCAGGCTTCCATGTGCTCTTCATCAAGTAGCTTTTCCCACATCTTTTCAGTGCCTTGGTCCTTTTATTGGTCTCTAGAACACACATGTGAATTTCCTTTTGTGACAATCCTAGGAATTCCCTTTGTTACTCCATTGAGGCATATCTCAGGTTTCTATGATGCTTTTCTTCTTTAATTTAGCTTTATTGCATAATTATGCTGTTATTTTTAAAGAAAGGGTTGTGGAAGGACGGTTTTTCTAACTTTGATTACTAAATTGTGTTTATTTCACCTTCACTATCATTAGTGAATAGGTATAATTTTTACAGTTGAGAATCCAATCTTGGGCCGGAGAGATGGCTCAGAAGTTAAGATGCTTGCCTGCCAAGACTGATGACCCAGGTTTGATTCCCCAGTACCCACTTAAAGCCATATGGACAAAGTGACAAACACATCTGGAGTTCTTTGAGGCAGCTGGAGGTCCTGGTGTACCCATTCTCTTTGGCTGGCTGTCTTCTCTCAATCTCTCTCTGCTTGCAAATAAATAGATAAAAATATTTTTTAACAAAGAAATCATCTCAGAATCTTGAAGTAATTTCTCATCTTTTAATTTTTCATTTCTTGAAGCTTATAGATAGATAATTTGTTTGCCTTCACTGCTCTGAAATTAAAGGTGGTATGTTTCTGTATGGATGCATGTTTACATATTTTCTTAGACTGCACATGAGTTAGTTCATTCTTACAACTCAATTTCCTCATTTTTAGAATTGTTCTTCTTTTAGTTCTTTTATTGAATTCCTGTATTTTCTGTGCTTATTCTGCCTTGAAATCAACTTTGCTGATTTTAGATCTCTTGTATTGGCCTTCTCAATTCTTTGGTGCTCATTGATTTATTTTTCTCTTTCAATGCTTCTTTTCTGAGATAATAGTCAAATTTTTAATTTCAATCTATTTAATTAAACTTTATCATTATAATTTTTATTCTCTGAATTTACATTTGTTTGGTTAATGTATCTTTGTGATTATCATATTTCATAAGATTTTTTTTGGTCTTGGATACTGAATTTTTCCTTTTATTCTCTTAAGACATGGAAGAAATTTTAAAATGTTATCTTTCCTCATAATTCTTTTCCACCTACTTTCTCTTATTTGTTTATTTGGGCCAACTACTCTCAAAGTTGTGATTTTCTGCTTGCTTACATTTATGAGTGTGCATTCAAACACTTCCTGCAACTTCAGACAGCTCCAATTGAAGTCATGGAACACCATCACCGATTCTAATCGGTTCAGCATTTAGAGGTGAAACTGTCTCTGTCAGCACATTTACAACGTTTCCATAAGCTGACCACATTTTGCAGAGGAGACTATTTCTTCTGACTCAAGGGTAGTATCTGAGTTGGAATTCTGTTGGTATTGCTTAAGGAGGGCACGGAGGACAAAGGGTTAAGAGGGTGTTGAATGAGGTCAGAAACCCCAATGGCTAATCCTGGTAGGCATTTCCCTATCTCCACCCTCAACATTGAGACATCCAACCCCCCAAAAAAGCATGCCACATAGACCCAGGTTCACACCCCAGCTGTGCCCAGAAGGTGGCAATTCCGCTACCCCCACCATCTGATATGTGCCCAAGCTCACATCCACATGCAAAGCAGGTATTAACAGGTTGCTGATTTCTGCCAAATCCCCATTGTCCATTTCTTTCCCTCCCTCCTCCTCAATTTCTATTTAACCCACGATGCTGCTACAATAAAAGGAGATTGGGATTTCTTATCATGGGACTTCTTGCCATGGATGCTTTTTCCCCGGGTCTTTGCCCATTACTGCGCTATAACACATGGGGAACCATGTTTCCCCTAGGAAGCCATGCTTCCAGAGCTGAACACACAAAGAGCTATAACCCTTCTGCGGGCTCTCAGGCCCACGCACATGCCTCCATGGTCAATAAATAATACCATGACTTGAGGCATGGGCACAGTGACCATGCCTGATATTGTTTGGTCCAGAAACATGCCTCAAATTTTTCTGAACACAAAGTCTCAGACTTTCGGCAGGGTGGCATTTGTTGGTCATCTACCTATGAAAATTAGGAGGAAGGATACAATATGAAATTCTTCATGATTGCTGAGTGTAACAAACACGATCACGTGTGGTCATTGATCCCAGACAATGAAAGGGCAGAAGCACCTGTAGTCACTCTGATACTTGAAAATATGCAATTTCTTTTCTTGCTAGGGTTTCCAGAGATTAAACTGCCTAAATTGAGAAGTGATTTCCAGACACACTTGGATTTGGTTTTGTTCCTTTAAATCCCTGTCTAAACCCACTTCCAAAGACCTCACCAGCTCTTGATTTTTATATTTCTGCCAGAAAACCATTCATTCTTGAGCTAATACCTAATTGGGGTTTCTGCCTTATAAAGTGAATTGTTTCCTCCATTGACCCAAAGCTGGAAACAGCTCTGAATTCAGCTTTTGGGGCCAAGTGAATGATTCATTGTGAATCAACTTTTGAGCTTGCAAACATTATCATATGATGCTCTTTGTGAGTTTCTTTCTTATGAGGAGACTGCTTTACTGTTGTTTCACTAGGGTTTCTATAGGAATAAAGAATATTGAGCACATCTTATCTGTGATCTTTAATTGATATGATCAATTCTTTCTGAGCACTTTTCTATGTATGCCAACAGCAACAACCTGAAGACGGAATTCAAATCATCTCTATGTTTTATTGCAGGAAACTAAAGAGTCTATATTCTTGGCCCCAGTGGCCCAGCTCTCTTGAAATATAGCAAAAATATTTTGAGACCATGTTCTCAAAAACTGCCACCTTCTCTCAGAACATGGACAAGGGATCCTGTTTGCCTCTGAGTTCAAGGTGAGGAGAGTTCAAGGAAAGGAGAGAGGAGTGTGACCAACAAATGTTTGAAACCTGGAGTGGGAGTACCCTCTTCTTGTGCTAAGAATGTAAACCATTTGTGTGTTTCAGCATTTGGTCCCCAAGTATTGGTGCTGATTAGGAACTTTGTCTTAGGTGGAGCTTTGCTGGAGGAAGAGGGACATGGTTGTAGCCTCTGGGACAGCTAGGCCCAACATCCTCTTCATTTCTGCTTTCTGACTCTGGCTGCAAGGCAAGAAGACAAGTGGCCTGTCTTTGCTCAGAACTATAGTCCCAACTGTTTCTTAACTCTGTTTAAAATGACAGCCACGAGTTTCAGAGGGGACTTGAAAACCACAGCACTGTCCATACCATTAGACACAAGATTATAAATATTGTTTTCAGAAGGCCCCACATATTCTATTGCAAATTGGATGAAAGTAAAATGTCATCCCCTAAAGAGAATTCCTTCTCACAAAAAAAATGTTCTTCATATCCTTTCAGGGAATTTTTTGAATCTATGAATATAATTCTAAGAGTTCCAAACATTCATAAACTCTTCTATTATAATAAGAGTAGAAAATATTCTGAAAAGTGCTCTCTTTAAATTTTGCATTCCTTTTGTACATAAGAGCTAGGATGACGAATATTTTTCCGAGAACTTTTAAAATATTCTTTTGAAAAGAAATACCCTTTGAAGTTCATGTTGGTGAAAGTTATTTTAAATCAATGGTACTCTGCTGTTTCTTTCAGTTCTAATGAGCTACTAACAATTTTAGCCTTGAATAGTGACTGTGAAAAGAATTAGCTCTGGGAAGCTCTCCTGGTTTTTGTTTTGTTTTGGTTTTTTTCCCCTAAGATTTTCCAGGGTGATCTTCATTGATAGGACAGAATAATGTAAACATTGTCCAGCCATTTTTCACCTGAAGTTATGGCTTAGACTGGAATGTGATGTTTAATTTCATGTGTCTATTTGACTACAAGGTGCCTGATTATTTTATGCACCATTATTCCAAGGTATTTTAGATGGGATTATTATCTCAGTATATACACTGTCAAGCAGACAAGCATTTTGAATAAGAGCAGGTCTTTTTCAATGACTCAAGGACCTGGATATTATAATAAAGCAGACTGACCCACACAAAATAGAATTCTTCCTGGCTGACCACTTTTGAACTTGGGCAATCGCTCCTTTCCTACATGCAGACCCAAGGTGAAGCATTCCCTGATGCTGGCCTTTCGATGGATGGCTACGTGATTGGTTGTCTTTATTGTGAGATTCCTCCTAAATACGTCATCAGATCTCCTAGGTCTCCAACTTGCCAACTTACCCTGATGATATTATCAGTTTTCATAATTGCATGAGCAAATCACTTATAATAAATCTCTTCTTACATGTATTACAAATTCAGATGTCAAATATATATCACAAATGTATGCATAACATACTTAATGGATGTCATTATATATAATATCACAAATCTATGTGTCATTTTGGTGCTTTTTGAGACCTAATGAAATTGAATTGATAGATCAATAGAAGATTTAATGGTAGGATATAAAAGATGGTTTACAATGAAAATATGCTGTGTGCTTTGCCTTGAAAAATAAAAGATGTCCAGCTCCATGATATGAGTTCTCAAGAAAGGTCCAGCATGCTTTGCCCAGCCTCATGTGGGTGGCCTGTTGTCTATAAAACCAGCCACTCCATTGGACTCTAGCAAGCAAAATATTCAACCCATATGCATGTCAGATTAGAATCTTGAATTTCATTCTAAGAGAGGGCTTTTTAAAAAGCTGATATTGGACTTGGAATTAAGTGAAAATATTTATTCTCTCCCTTTATTTCAATCATTTTGTAAATTTACAGAACCAGAGATTATGCACATTAATTATATGGCTATTTCATTTATTTCATTTTTCTAAACATATCATATCAGTAAATATAAGGAATCATGGATCAGAAAGGTTTGATTACAAATTTCATTATTATTCATATTTTTGCAAGACTTTCACTAAATCATGTATCCTATATAGATTTTACTTTTTTTTGTTTTGTTTTATATAGAATCTTGCTTAAGTTTCCTTGTGGAGATTCTATAGAGACAACATTGAAATATTTTATGAAAGTATATTTACTACCTACCTGTTAATTAATACAAATAAACTTTAATATCAAAATGGAGGTATAAAATAAATGTTCCTGAGGAAGGAAAAAATCCAGTATACAAACATTAAATGAGTATCATTAACTTCATGACTCTGATGTCTTGATATATTCATTTGGCTATGAATCCACATTGAAAGATTTGCCATTTGAGCACAAATGTGATTTTATGGTTTTATATATGCTAATCATAACTTCTTGCTTCCTTTCTTAGATTTTGATGGACTGACTCCAGAATGAACACTGCTTAATTTTCCAGACCTTTTGTAGGAATAAAACATCAGTGAGATTACCCAAGAACCATGGAGAAAGAGGCAATGGTGTGAACAAATGTAAGTACTGACAGAGTCCATCAAGTCCCTCCCCTGTGGGCCGCTTGACCTTTTCTTTCTCCTCTCCCCACTGGCCATTGGCTTTTGTGTCCTGTTTCTGTGTAGAGCTCCCGGGTCCTCTTCTTGGTATGGCTGGAACCCTGCACAATGGATTTGGTTGTTTTGTAGCAAAGTTACAATTATTTGAGAAGGCAACATCACTCTACTAAGGTGATAATGCGAAGTTTGGGCGAATGTTAACAGTGAAACTATTTTTATTTAGAAACTACTATTATTTTCTGAATACAATTCTTCTATTGAAAAGATTACTCCAGTCACCACCCCCACCCCAAATTATTCTAGGTCCTGTGCTGTGCTAAGGGAGGGTTTGCTATCAATACATAGTTGACCCCTCTCTTTGCACACTGAATCCTATATTGACAATTTCAGGGAGAGTGGTGAGAGTCCCCCAAAGCCCCAACTTCACTCTTAGTTTGCTTCATGAAGCATAGGCAATGACAATAATAGAAGGAAACTATGTGTGCCTTCCTCACCAAACATTTTTCAAAAAAAAAAAAAAAAAAAAAACAAAAGCAACAATAGCAACAACAAAAAAAAATAATTGGACTCAGTGCTGGTCCCAGAATGGAATTCATTTCCAGTGTTCTATCTCTTGCTACCCATATACATTTTGACTTACTGTTAGTTTTATTTGACTTCCCAGGGTCCTTGTGCTTCCCTAAGTATTGTTTTTAAAGGAGGGAATAATCTGTGATCACTCAAGTTGTTCAGAAATTCACATTTTTTCTCTTTCCATTTTGTTTTTATTTAGTAGCCTTCCACCAGGATGATGGTGTTTCCTCTGAAGGCATAATTCTCCACAGATGGCATGCTCAATGCTTACCATTAGGTCTGGGGGTGCTCTATAAGGGACATGTTAGTGAGGGGACAAGATATGTTACTAATCTTTGCTTTTGACACTTCTATTTTGTCGTACATTCTCATTTACTTACTGTGCATAGCGTTACTGGAGTTTTTAGGGTAAATGCCAGGTCCTGGCATCCTTAACAGGATAGATTCAGCCATCTGTCTTCAATATGCCAAATAAAGAGATAACTAATAAGGAAAAACAGAGAAAGGGCATTGATTCAGTGAGGTCACACTGGGGTGAGGAACAAATAATGATGTGACCCTCCCCTCAAGTCTATTGACAGGGTCCTGTCATGAGGGGGATAAAGCAGATGACAAGAGATGTGCACGGCTAAGCCGTCCTATTCCAGGTGTGATCTAACCTATCATTGGTCCAGCATTGACTCAATTCTAGTCTCTCTTTGAGGGTGATCTGAAAATTTATCAGAATTATGAGAAATCTCTTCCTGGTATACAAGGTCTTCCTCTGGCTGACACCAAGCTTTATTGCCTTTTTATTTTTCCATCATGAGATGCCTTGGGAATCTCAAATCCCTTGGCGTTCATTATTGAAGTTACCTGATAGTGAATAGGATCACAAGGTTCCTTCTTTAAAGTCCCTTCAACCTTCCAGGATGGTTACAACTGCTCAAAGAACATTCCCTGACTGGTTTGCAATTTTCTGATACTTAGAATGCCCGTCTTACTGCTTGTGAATACTCTAGCCAGATATACAATATCCATTCCCGTCACTACTCCTAAAATGCATCAACAAAGTACATAAATATGGTGGGAAGGAGAGAAATAGACCACTTTTCCTTATTAGGCTGGATACCCAAACCTTGTTGAGACACCCAACTTCTCTTGGCTAGTTCTGTGTTTCTGCTAGTTCCTGGTTTGTTTCTCCAATGGAAGCAAATGTCCAAGTTCTTAGGTTTTAACATTCCTGTCATATGGTTTGATAACATCCCCCAAACTATTCAATATCTTAGTCACAGTTGGTAAGTGGTTCTTGCTTATCTAAAGGAACTAATCTTAAAATGTATTTTACCCAGTCGCTTATTCTGGCATCCTGAGATTAAGCCTGGTTTGCTTCATGGAATACATTAAATCTTACATAGCAAACATAAAGTGAACTCATTTCCCACCAACTCCCCAACTTCTACATCATTTTGTAGTGTCATCACCACACAAGCTCTGGTTTCCCATTGTAACCCTGGTAAGTTTCTTATACCAACGACTCCTGATTGAGAGTGGACAGGAACAATGGATTCACTGTCAATTTTTTAGTCATCTTTCAACAATTCCTCCAGGAGTTAAATGTATGAAAGCACTATGATGAAGGTTCTGGTGCAAGAGGCAAACTGAAAGCAGGAGACACCTCCATTTCCCTCTGAAAATTGGAATATCTTCTCATAAATACAGGCATTGAGCTATACTCTCCCAGAGCCAAATGCATTTCCTGTTCATGTTGTGGGGTCATTAGAGCAATATTAGCATCATATGTGTCTTACATCCTGAAGTTCATTGCTGTTTCTATCCTGATGTTTTCACATCTAGCCATCTTGCTCTATTACAATTGAAGATATCTTACTTCAAAATCTTTTGAGGTCAAACACTGCAAGCCCCGTAGATACACATCTGACTGTGTCTAAGCCAACTAGCCATAACCAGAGGCTGACATTCAACTCTGATCATCATCCAAAGCACAGGTAGACCATATGAGCTCCACTAGCAGGATGCAGGAATGGCTTCTAATTGCTTGAGAAGGAACCTGCATGGCTTTGGGTTCGTTGGCATTCCCCAGCAGGCATGTCTGGTTCTTTTCTTAGACTGCTTCTCCAGGCTGGTCAGCTCACTGTTCCATCAAAAAGCCCATGCTGTCTTTCAGCTCCTACATGTAACTCATACAAATTGCTTTACTCTGCCTGGAAAGTTCGACTTTCTTTTCCCGTCCTGGATCTCATGCATCATCATGTCTTAACTGAAATTTCAATTTTTACTTTCTCTGTGAAGCCTTCCCCTTGCAATCTCAAAGAATTTCTCTCCTCTTATCTTCAACCACATTTATTACTTGCATTAATCATGTTGGCACAATTTCATCATTAGTAATTCCAGTGATTTCCTCATATGCATCTCTTGTTTACCCAGCTGCATGGGAAGTCCCACAAAGCAGCCACAGTAAGTAAAGCTAAGCTGCCTGTAAGATATTGGCTCATATATTTCCTCAGCTTGACACTTTTTGACAGCTCTTCATGGTGGCTAGAACCAAAGGCAGGTAAGGTCTTTCACAAGCACAGGTGTGTCTACCTCTGCAGCTTCCTCTGTATTCCTCTGTGTTCATTGTTTCCCTCTCTCAAGGTTGAAATAAATGCATTTTGTTTAGTGGTTTATTTTTTTTTGCTTTGTTTTTTCTTTTGTACCCATCCCCACACTTAGTAAATTGTCAAATTCTGGCCAAATATCCCTATCATGGCCTCATTTTCCCCATCATCATTACCCTAATTCTAGATCAACATTCGGTATTTTCTGGAATACTGACTTTACATCCTGTAACCTGGATCACTCTCTGAAAGTAGAGTGCTACATTAGAAGTGGTTATTTAAATTGATATCTGTTATGTTCGCTTTGAGATTATCAAAGAAACCTGGAGTGACTACCAACCATTATTTATAGGCACAGATGCCTAGATCAAGGAAGAAACTGTGTAGGGAAGCAAGAAGAGAGCTTCCTCTTAGTGGGTAAAACTCTGTCCATTGCATCAGGTCAGCAGGTATGTGTATCCTCAAGATTCTCATATTGAAACTTAATCAGCAGTTTGATGATATTAGAAGAGAGGTCCTTTAAGAGGGATATAGCAGGGTTAGTTCAAGAGTGTTCTGAATAGGATTACTGTCCTTATGAAAAGAGAGTCTCAACCAAATGCATGTCCTTTGAACCATGTGAGGACACCTTAAGATAGCCTTAACTATGAATCAAAAAGTCATGATATTTAAAAAAAAAAAGTCTGGAGTTATCAATGACCTTGAACTTCTTGGTTTTCAGAGCTAAGATACATTAACATGAATTGTTCATCAGTCATCAAACTAGGGATATTCTGTTATAGAAGCACAACCAAAGTAAAACCTGAGCTGTGGAGATGTCTCAACACTGTAAAAGACGCTTGCTTGCAAAGCCTGCCCAGTTCCATTAATTCCCCAGCCACAAAATATTGGTATACCTCCTGCATGTGCGTGCGCGCGCGCACACACACACACACACACACACACACACATATATAAATAAATAATAAGCATAAAACAAATAGAGTAAAACTATCTTATAGGGATGGCAGAAAAAACAACACAGTGAGGAAAATTAAGGAGGCAGAAGGCATGCACAGATAGCCCAATGATGGGGTGAGATTAGGCTACAAGAAAGAGAACCAGATTTCCTTCCATTTCCATCTAAGCTGCACCCCAGTGAATGTGTGTGACTGAATGAAGTGGCAAGACAACATGTCTTTCTAATGGATTCATTGGAATGTCAGGGGAGTACTTGTAAATTTATAGTGAGAAGCTGGAAATGAGGTGTTAAAGGTGGCAAAGCAAGCTCAGGTGTGTCATCTCCAAATCTATGTTTAAATTCCCCAGCTTTTATAACCCTATGAGAACTGTCTGCTTATAGTTGCTAAACCATGTTGCTATCTCCCCCAACTCAGAGAGCTGTCATGGTAATCCTAAACCCAATACCTAGCTGAGGCACATCACAAGCATGCCAGAATTTCTAGTAAATCTATTTCAAACTGCCCCCTGGACCTTCGCTCTTTCAGCTTATTAAATGAGAAGTCACAAGTGAGTTCTTTCAAAGCGTTTTACCAATAGCCCTTGTACAGAAACAAACAAATGAAAAGAAACAAATAAAAAGAGAGAGAGAAGAAAGAAGGAAAGAAAGAGAAACTAAGAAAGGAGGAAAAGAAAGAAAGAAAGAAAGAAAGAAAGAAAGAAAGAAAGAAAGAAAGAAAGAAAGAAAGAAAGAAAGAAAGAAAGAAAGAAAGAAAGAAAGAAAAAGGGAGGGAGCACAGGAAGCAAAAAGGAAAAGGAAACTCTCTGCTGTCAACAGTGATATTTTTAAAGACAGGAAGGATGGTCTGTCTTAACATCTTCGAACACTGTGCCCTGGGGCCATTAAAGAAGCCTGACTCCTTTTGCACTGCTTTTCAGCCATTCAAAAGGAGAAAGTTCTTCCTGGCAAGGAAGTGCTATTTTCAGAGACAAGATTAGGCTCATTTTAGGCAGGAGCCTTGCTTGAGTCTTCAGTCCTGGCACCTCTGAAGATTAGGTTAAAAGGTAAGAAGGAATGACTCAGAATAATTGCCTTGCGTGGCTGTGGGCTCTGAGATCTTTTAGGGGAGTTTTACCAGCAGTGATAGGTAGTCTTAGAGAAAGGAAAAGCAGAAACTCAGGGCAAGAGAACCGCAGTTCCTGGCAGAATTTCTATAAAAGAAAGCTTGGCTGGCCTTGCTATTTTTTTCTACCTCTCTCAGTTTTACAGGAATATTTTGAATATATTCCCATCTTCCTGGTTTCTGAAAATATGATCCCCTCTATCCAATTATGCTATGTAGTTGTATGCCCTCTATGAAGGATATTTTAGAAACCCCCTTCTGGGACCAGGTTCATGGAAGCTCAGCTTCATATATACAAAGGTTCAACTGTGATATTATAATTTGAAAAAAAAAAAGAAAGAAAGAAACTTCCATTATAATGTCTCTGATCCAGTACCCAATGTCTTACCTCCAGCACTAATCATGGAAACTATTGAAAAATAGTCATTGATCCCTTATTAGGATTCTAGCTTCATGCTAAGCAAGAGATTGCCTGAACTTATGAGCTGGTTACTTTTAATAGTAAGGCAGAATTCAATAAAGTACCTAATAATAAGGAATAATAATGCATAATAAATTGTAAATATTAAGCCACTATTTGTATTTATTAATTTCACTTCCTTTCTCTGCCTCTCATGTGTTCTCCCATTTTTCCAACCTCCCATGCCTGAAAAATAGCCAAGTCTCATGGTATATGCTTCCTGTTATGCATATGTGTATGTGTAGCTCTATGTGTATGTGTCCACACATATGTCTATTTATATGTATTTGTATATGTGTATGTATGAGCACATGTTTCAGATATTTGTTGTTCAGACCATAATCTATGCCTATATGAAATATTATAGAGGTTTGATATCTCATTTCCTAACTTTGATTTGCTGGTCCATTCTACACAATATGCTGGAATCATCTTTCAAAATGTCTTAGTTTCACAGGCATGAACACAAACACATGTATATGCACATACATATGCAAACAGTTCAATGCCTTTTCCTTCAAATTTATTTCAGCTATTCTACTTACAACCAAGCCATGATTTGCCCTTCACCTCTATTGTAGCCAGCCACACACCACTGGGATGAATCTCCATACCAGGCACAGTTTGGGCAGGAAAGTATTTATTGAAGTAACAGATCCAGTTGAAGTTCAAAAAAAAAAAAAAAAAAAAAAGCCTGGCCCCACTTCACAGATCCAAGCAGAGAGAGAGAGACCTGGCACCAGCATCTCCAAAAGCAAGCTTACTTCAACAAACAGCAGGACTGCCTGACTTCAGCTTGCAATGCTTTTTGCATATTTTTCAGTGGAATTTCACATCCACCCCAGAATCATCTAGGGATACAGCCTAAGTTCCTGCCTTCTCCAGCTGGAGGAAAATCTTTAACACTTTGAATCTATTCAATCAAACTACCACAACTTCTCATCACTTTATGTTGTGATACCCTTACTGCTGTCTTTGACTTGACTCAGCAAAGTTTTCTATGAGCTCTCTCCTCTCTCAAGAGCACTCAATCAGGGTACAATGACCTCCCTTGTGCCTCCATCCATTGTCACCTGTTTTTATCTACATCAGGATTCACTTTCCATCAACTCCCTTGAAATGTTTTACACCATTACTTGCATTTCAGGTTTTTAAGATTTTGTTTACTGATTTTTATTTATATAAACTTTGCATTCTTATATACCCGTTCCCCACCTCCATTCTACAGAGAGTCTTCCTCCTCCCCCTCTCCTTGGTGGGGTTATTGGCATTCATTATAGGGTCCTAAAGACCTCACTCAATCAGTCTCTGTGGGGGAAGAAAGACCAAGTCTTAGGCTATTCCCATTCACCCTGGGGCTCTTAAAATCTTCCACAATGTTCCCTGAACTCTGGAAAGCAAATTAGAGATCAGATTTAGTGTTGAGTTCTCTGTAGCCTCTGTATCTGTTTTGCTGAGGTTTGATTGGCCCCAGTTTGCATCTCTCACTGGAACTGGTGTGTTAGATCTCATGAACCATTCATTTGTTGATGGACATCTGGACTGATTCCAGTTCCGAGCCATTGTGAAAAGAACAGCAATGAATTTGGTTGAGTGCATGTCTCTATTAAATGGTGAGTCTTTAGGGTATATGCACAAAAGAGGTATAGCTCGATCTAATGGTAGCTCTATTTTCAGAGTTTTGAGGAGTCTCCATGTTGATGATTGTATTGGGGGTTATTTCTGCTTTACTAACAGATTTTGCTTCTTAAAATTTGGTGCACCTAGGTTTGTCACACGTAAGTTTATAATTGTAATATCCTCTCTTGAATAGGTCACCTCTTGAGCATGGCGTATTCTTTCAATATTCTCTGCAGTATTGGCTTTGTGCTCATATAATCATGTAGCTGGCTTTTATTTATCATGGAGAGTTTATCTTTCAACTTCTATTAGGAGGAATAATTGTACTGGGTATAGTATCTTGGGTGGGAAGCCATGGTCTTTTAGAATTTGAAGAATTCCATTCTATACCCTTCTTGCTTTTATAGTTGCCAATGAAAAATGAGAAGTAGTTCTGATGGGTTCACCTTTACATGTTTTAAGTTATTTTTCTCTTGCAGATTTTATTACTCTTTGTTTTCAGTGTTATGAACTTTCACTATTATGTGACATGGGGAATTTCTTTTCTGGTCTTGTCAGTTTTTCTTCCATGTGCCTATTCTACTTTGATGGAACTCTCTTTTGTGAGGTTAGAACAATGTTCCTCAATAATTTCATTGATGATGTTTCCTATACCTTTGTCTGTATTCCTTCCCCTCTTATATGCCTATGATCTGAATATTTGTTGTTTTGAAGGTGTTCCACCTTTTGCTCATATTCTGTTCAAACATATTTTTATGTTTATCACTGTCTTTTGAGTGTTGGACTATTTCCTCTGTCTTGTCTTCAAGTTATATGTTACTCTATCCTTCAGATACTCTGCTCTGTTCATGAGACTTTCTTGGGTGCCTTTCAAAAGAATTACTTCATTGTTGTCCACTGGGCTCTCTTTGTGGAATTCCAATTTCATTTCTTGATTATCTTTGCTTTAGTTTCTTGCAATCTGTTTCTACATTGAATTATATCCTTATTGAGCTTATTCTACTATATGTTTAGTGCTTGTGTTTTTTTTGTTTCTCCTCCATTTCATTTCTAAAATGTTTTATTTATTTATTTGAGAGAGAGAGGGAGAGAGAGAGAGAGAGAGAGAGAGAGAGAGAGAGAGAGAGAGGAGAGAAACAGATAGAGAAAGAACGCACTTATACCAGTGCCTCTAGCCATTGCAATCAAACTCCAGACGCATGTACCACCTTGGGCATCTGGCTTATGTGAGTACTGGGGAATCAAGGGTGAGTCCGTAGGCTTTGCAGGCAAGCACCTTAATTTCTGAGCCATCTCTTCCGTCCCTCCTCTGTTTCTTTTATCATTTTTTATGTTCTTTTTGTTTCTCTTCAATTTGGAGGAACTTGGATTTAATTCTGCGTGTTGATTTGCTCCAATTTCCTTCAGCCATGTTTTGAGTTCATTTTTGAATTATTTTTTGTTGACTTTATTCATTCAGCCAGGTTTAAATTCTTTTGTGAGTCTTCTCAATTCTCCTCTAATTCTTCCAGCCTTTTGTTCATGGCCTTATTTTATCAAATATGCTTGTCATAGTTTCAGTTTGGGGTTCTATGGCTGGAGTTTCTTCTAGGTTTGCAGTGGAGGTTTCCATTATGGGACTGGGTGTCCTTGTTGGGGAATTTTTTGGCTTGGGATGTTGGGTTATTTGTTTTGTGTTTTACTTTGACCATCTCAAGGTACTTATCTTGTTTTGCTAAGAATTTAGCAATTAATATATCTTGTGGAAGATGTGGCAATTGCCTTGTTCAGGGCTGATCTAGGTAGTAGTAGGATGGTGGTATTTTTCGAGGTTGTGTCTGGGTACTCTTAAGCCTGAGCAAGGTCTTCCTTGTATGTTTAGTCTTGTAACAATTCTGGGTGGGACCTGGGAGGTCTGGCCAACTCAATAACCAAGCATGGTCCTGTTTCCCCTATGCTATTCATTCGCTAGTCCTTGTTGGTGGACTTAGCTGTGGATGCTGGTGTCCAGCAGTGGGAGAGGAGGGCAGGGATCTCACTAATGGAGTTTGACCACAATCACATTGATTGTGGGGGTCTGACTGTGTCACATATTTGTGGGGATGATCTGAGCTTAATGATTATGGACAGAAGAATTCTGCTTGTGGGCTTTCCCAACACAATATGTGTAGTGATCTGTCACTCCCCAGCCCTCCCAGTCCAGGTACACCTGGGGAGCCTTGTTCCCTTGCCAGCCTAGCCCAGATGTACCTAGGGAATCCAGCAGTTTCCTGCCTGCCTAGACCATATGTGTTCTGTGATGGCTGGACCCAGACATGCTGAGTGTGATGGTCATGCAGATCCCTGTTTATTCTTGCACTCTGAAATGTTACCTCCATTTTGCCCCACTTCCTTACCTTTGGCTCCTATTAAACCATGCTGAATACTTCAGTGTTAGTGTTTAGAACAATAGAAACCATCACTTAATTGAAATTGATTAGTTTTCTTTCTTTGCTCTCATCTCTGCAGTTTTTTCCATAGGCTCAGTATGATGTATTCGTGGTCACTTGGGCCAATATAGGCTGAAGTCACTAATCACATGAATAATAACTAGTAGTTAAGTGTGAAATACAGAACTGAGTGAAGGAACAGACAAAGTTTTGTTACAGAAGGGAAATAGGTCTACATACCACCCAGAAAGTAGAAACTCACAAAATCCATTCAGTTCTAGAGAACCATATAAGAGAAAATTGATCTTTGCAAAAATGAAATGTCTACCAGTTTGATGTAAGCCATTGATGGATACATGGCACTTTGCTAAGTTGGGAAGTTGACCTAAATGAAGTGTTCATGGCAGGAAAGAATTTTTCTGAGGTATTAGATGAGATCATAAGCATAGAATATTTCAAATATGGGACCAAAATCTGGACCCTAAGGCCATCCTCTCGTTATTCTAGTCCTAACAGAAAGAACTCCTCTGGCTTCAACATTGGAATCAGAAGAAGACATTTTCTTTGTGTGCTTACATGCATTCGTGCTTAAGACGAGGCCTTAATATTCAGAGAAGTCTGGCCAGAAACTCACTCTGTAGCACAGGATGGATGAAAATGGAGGATAGCCACTTGGCTGACCTGCCCAGGTGTTTGAAATATAAGCATGTGTCACTATGCCTGGCCTTGACTTATTTTTAACTGTGATTGGAAGGTCGCCTTTTAAGAAAGTATAGTTTTTTATCAACAACATTATTTGATAACTAAGCTTAAAGCAATAAAAAGAAATTTGTTCCAATATTTCAGTTGTACAGTAATATATATAGTATAAATATGTACTATATATAAACATATAATATGTAATATATATTACATATTATATATATAATATATATATATATATACTCATCAACTTCCTAAACCTTAGTTTTCTTTTCTAAAGATGGGGAGAAAAGCAATCTGCTTTTTAAGCCTGATAAAGGCCTGATGAAGGAGAATTAATGTTATTCAACTGTTTGGCTCAGACTAAAAATTCAATGGATATCCCTAGGATTTCTGCACTATGTTTTGTATTTTATTCCTTTCATTGCACTCCTTTTAATTATTTTAACTTTACACTTTCATTCTAAGTAAGAAAGGTTCAGCCTCAGTTATATACCCTTGTTAAATTAGTTTTCTGATTGTGGCTTTTGATTAAATGTCATGTAAGATTCAAAGAAGAAATAAATTATTCTCCAGATGAGTTTGCATCCACAAAGAAACACAGAACACAAATGGGGGGTAGGGATCACCCTCTATGTCACTGTCTTGTGAAGGACTGTGAGGTGTGCGTTCTGAAGGACTTGATATCCTGTGGATTACAAGGTACATTAACACATTTGGTCAAGCATTCAAATATGACACCGCAACAAATGTCTCCATTTGTTTATGACATACATGATCTGCACGGCAGGCCATAGCAAGGATGGTGACCTTCTTCCATGTACCATTTGTTTGTCCATGGTCTTGTAACAGGGGACTTGTGTTCTCAGAAAGTTGGGATTTTCCAGCTAATTCCAATGCACCTTAAAAGTACCTGAATTCTTGTCTATAAAATTACAGAATTAAAATTAAATACCATCAGAAAGGAAAGGAAAAATGACAGAGATCTCCAGTCACTAGTGTGGAAAGACCACGTTGGGGAGGTTTTAGCTACATAAAATGTGTACTGGTAAGCCAAGGAAGAAAATATATCAGAGGGCTCCCATCATGAGGAAAAAGGTTCATGTGGGAAAGAACCCTGAGACCCTCCCCCCAGCCCTGCCCTTACCACAGCAGGAGCTGTGGTGGTGGTTGGAGGGGCTTCCCTAAACAGGGAGCCAGAGGGTCCAGATATCTCTCTTTTGGCCTGCCATGTGGGGGAGAATGAGTGTGACTTCCTGTTTCAGGTGACTTATATGACCTGGGCCAGGTAAGTCAGAAAGACAGTTGGTTGGTTGATCTTTGACCAATCAGTTTCAGGATTTTGGTTTGAACTCTGTTTAGAGACACCTCCCATTCAAGGGGAAAGGGTCAGACATGAAATGAGTGTAATCTGCTTGAAAGTACAAGTTAACCTGTCACACTGGAAGCTGAGCTCCCTGGCATCAGATATTGAGACAAAAGCAAAGGCACCCTGTGTGTCAAGACTTGGGAGACAAAGGATTTCATGGTGAAGAGGACAAGGCTGGAAATCAGACAAGCAAGCGAAATGAGCTGTCAGAAGCTGGCTCTGAATATGGAATTCCTCGCAAGTCAAAATTCACCCAGGCTGGTCCTAGTTTGTCTCAAAGTAGTAAAGTCCGTTAAAGAAACCTGGTGGTTATGAAGAATAGAATTCCTCACACAGATAAGTACTATAATTCTTTGGAATTCCATCATAATGTGTAAGAGTTATCCATTCAGGGAAGATTCCTCTCTGATGGCCTATGAGTAGAGATTTTAGCCGAATGGTGAAGGATCTGGAAGGAAACACACAGGAAGTGGTATCCCATTCATGGTCAGAGATAGTTATCCAAAATGACTTATGGGGCAGAATGGAACCAATGGGAAAAAATGTCAACGTGAAATATGTAGTTATTAGGATATTACATATTTCAGAAATCTAAAGCCCAACTTCATATAAGCAAATATTGTACCAAGTCCTCTAGATGTGAAGAATCGATGATCTCATGGTCCCTGACTGGCTTTTCAGAATTGGCCCCAATTATAGCACCATGGGCTTATGGTTTTTCCTAAAAGAAATTTCAAAAGTATAGAAAGCTGAAACACAGCAAAACTAAAAGAAACCTAACTGGTTAGAAATGCATATTTCCTATGTTAGCATTGTCATATATGTACTGCAGAAAGAAATATACTTTTTTATAAAATATATCTTTATTATCCCTATTTACAAACACTGACTGAGAAAATAATGTGTTGGTGTCTCCAGTTCCCCGATTTCCCTCTTCCCTATCCCCAATCAGGTGGGTATCCTCCTCCATTGGCAAAGTCCATGGGGTAGGGGGTTATGGATAGCTTATGAGTCAACCCAGTTCCACCCCTCTTTGTATGTTGTTACTAAGGGGATCAATGTCTCTGGATATTCTCCTCCACCATGGCTCTTACAATCTTTCTGCCCCCTCTTCCGCTCAGTTCCCTGAGTCATGGTGGGTGAGTATTAAGGCTGCATTATTGTTGAGGTCTTGGGGTTCTTAAATTTCTGCTTTAGGTTGTGTTGAAAATCACTGTAATATCAAAATATGGAGGAAAGAGTGATAGGTACAACCATGCCCACATCCTCCTGCTCTTAATACTAGAGATATTTTTAGGGTAATGGGCCATTTTGCTGTTGCGTGTACGAGTATGTCATCTTACAAATGCACTGACAGATTACCATTTCTGGTTGAAATATTATAACTTATTCAGAAGTAGTTCTTATGAATATCATTTTTGTGATTATATATGTTATAGAAAAGAAAGAAACAGAGGACAGTTTTTGGTTTGTTTCATTTTTAAATGACTGATCTGGTTTTAAGAATAATGAAGGGTCCATAGAACAGAAAATCACCATGGCTTTTCTCTCATTTGGTTACATATTGTGGAGGAACATTCAGCCTCTGCATATTTCTCATTGGTATTTCCGTTTCCAACAAATCTTAATACATGGGAATTTGGCCCTGAACTATTGATTGCTATGTATGTATCTTTGTTATGATGCACCTTTTCTGGAAGGATGCATAACCCTGAATCCTCTTCATAGTAAATGATAAAACATAGCATTGGGAATTACAATAAATGCTATTGAACACTTGAGAGAAGTTGACATGTGAGCAGTATACCAATAAAAGTTAACTATTATCCGATCATCAGAAACTAACCATCATCTGTTTCCTTTGAGGCCAAGACAACTAACCAAAATGATTTTTATAGTTCTTTCCTTTTATTTAAACTTAATTTTCACTTGGACATAAGCTACAAATAAATATTACACTGTTTTGTCTGTTGAAATGTATATCCTTATTAAAAAAAAAAAAACTCTGAAAAAGCTCACTGAATGCTTTGGGGTAAATATGTCATTACTGTTAAATGGGGAGAACTTTTTTTTTTAACCTCTCCCAGCAAGATATTTTTGCTATAGAAAATAAAAAACAACAGAAAATCTTGGTTGCTTTAAAAAAATAAACAAACTATTTTTGTTGGTTTAAACCTACTTTTCAGTAATCCCTACATTCAAAGAATATGAGCTGAGACCGGCTTAGAGGAGGGAATAGGAACGAGAAACGCTCCACACAAGTTGTCCCTTTGGTATATACACGGCTGAGTGCCTCATCATTCCTGCCAGGATGGTTAACTTAACACTTAATTAGTATGTGTACCAAACAAAACCTGCTTCTGGGCTGCACATTTATTTTTTTTTAATTTCTCCCACTGCCCCACAAGTAAAGACATGGGTTTCTGCCCAAAATATTCAAGGAAAAGACTATTCTTGCCTGGGGCACGGGCCAGATGCCTTGACTTCCAGCTTCCTTCCATCAAAGCTGTGCAGTTTGGAAATTAAAACCTACAGCAATAATGAAACATATTAAAATGCATGCAAAGTCTTGAGGGCTTATAATATGCTAAAAACTGGCAATGCATGTTTACATCCATATATCAACTTGGATGTGCTGAAAAGATTTAAAGTGTACAATATGCAAATGTGTGTCATATTGTCACACTTGGTCTCTCTAATGGAACTCCCTTTCATCTCAAGTCATCTTAATTTCATGAATATTACATGAATATTACATGGCCCTCACACCTTTCACTCCTGCTGTTGCTAGACTGAGAAGATTATGAAAATATGTTAATAGTAACTTTCATCAAATAAAAGTTGCAATATTCCAAATAAAGCATTTTCCCTCCTCTTAAAATACAAATGGTGAAGGGTTTCACGCTATTTTGTTTCCCTGTGGGAGACTAGATAACTATAGGCCAATTAAATTAATGAGTGAAGACCATGGGAATGGCAATATTTGTGAATCCTGGCTGGCTACACATTTAGATAGGTATGCTGTGGTATTATAAGCTTCCTTGAGGAAAGCAAATATTTCTATTACGGAAATACCAAGGGTGTAAAGAGATGATTTCCAAATCAGATTAACCTGCACAAGAGCCCAGGAATATATTTTTAAATCTTGAAAACCTAAAAGAAAGAGGGCAACTTTGAATTCACTTTCATTTCAGAAGATGAGCATCAGTGATAATACATGGACCTTGGAAAACCATAACAAAGAAAATGGAACAAGATGTCCATCTCAGATATGTTGTCCTCCAGTTTAACAATGACAGCCTTTCACCTTTATCCTGACACCCACTGACGGGCTTATTTTGACTTGCTATGTGGACAAAATGTAATGACTGGGGGTTGGCAAGAGCAATATGAAACATTCCAGCCTAGACCTAATTTGCACCAGAGGTGGGAAAAACTAGTGCTTATGTGCAAGTGATAAAAATCTCAGAGTATTACCTTGGATCATAAAATAGAAAACAAAAAAAAGAATAAGTTTTATGCAATT
Organism: Zapus hudsonius; assembly: GCA_004024765.1. Classification (NCBI taxonomy): domain Eukaryota; kingdom Metazoa; phylum Chordata; class Mammalia; order Rodentia; family Dipodidae; genus Zapus; species Zapus hudsonius. Next base: position 48,860 of record PVHP010001578.1, read on the forward strand.
AGAATTTATTTCAGAGCAATGATGAATTTAGTAAGCTTGGAGAAAATAACATTTCTAATTCACGGAAAGATATCCTACAAATGAGCAAGCAGAGTAAACATGAAGTGTTATAGACTCATAAGAGTTGGGCCAACAGCTGAAAATAACTTGAAAAGGACCAGCTTTGTAGACTCGGGGACATCATTCTAGACATGAACTCATTAAAGTATGCAAGCCCACATTTAGAGTCCCAGAAATCAGGAGAGGGATGTGGGAGGATTAGGAGTTCCAGGCTAGCCTGGAAGAAATAGTGAGTTCTCAGTTTTATGAAAGGAGAATAGTGTCATACATGATAAAGGAATGGTATTCAGTCAGGAATGATGAGAGTGATAACATCAAGTGCCTGGAATTTGTGAAGAGCATAGTGACCAACTTACAACACAGGGGCCGTGAGCACTGAAAATGACTGTAGTATCTAACATGATGTTTAATATAAAGTTTTGGCTCCTAGGTCTGCAGGACATCCTGCCCTGAAGAGTGAGGCCCTTCCTGAGCTGGTGGCACTCAACAGACTCAGCACTGTGTAGTCTGCCTAGTTTCCAGATAAGTGCCTTCCTCCAGCTAGCCCCTCCGCACATCCTCATCCCATGCACAATTAGATTGGGACCAGGCCCATTTAGTGCTGAGTTTATTTTCTAGCCTGCCTGCCTGTAACCCTTTCTTGCTTAGACCTGCCTGGAGACTGCACACACAAGAAGAAGCCTGCTCAGCTGCCAGTGTGTCCATCTCCTACCTGGCATAGACCACCAGCCAACACTCACCCACATCAAGACTGACCAGACCACTCAACACAGGCTCTGCAGGAGCCATTGTTGCTGCATTCTCAGCAAGACGAAAGGATCACCTCCTGATGGGCAAGCCTCAACACAAAACAAATCACACACGAATCCAAGAAAGGTATCCCTACCAAGAAAATCTAGTCTAATAGCGGCAGCCTCTAATGAAAACTACTGAGAGGGAATTCTAGGCATTTCCAAAATGTGATTAAAATAAGCACATTCAACAACATTAATGAGGCCTTGAACAAGTGACTGAATGAAACATAAAAAGAATAAACATAAATGAATGAAACATAAAAAGAATAAACTGAACAGATGGCTGTGGTAGTTTGAATAATGTCCCCCAATAGATTCAAAAGTTTATTATAATTGTAAATTGTCTCCAGTCAGGTCTTGCTGGAGGAGGTGTGTCACCTTGGCCAGATCTTAGGGTTCAGCCCTAAGGTGTTTCTGGGGTGGGTCTGGAATTCTAGCTATACATATGCAAAAAGCAGTCTGAGCTCAAGCCTGGAGTTTCTCTTTTTTGCTAGTTTGGAGTGTGCTTCCTTGAGGTGCTCATGGTGGGCTTCTGTCTCTGTCTCTGCTTGGATCTGTGAAAGGGGGCCAGCCTTTTTTCCTTAACTTCCCCTGGGTCTATTACCTCAATAAATACTTTCCTCCCAAAATTGTGCCTGGTTGGAGATTCATCCCAGCGACATGTGGCTGACTATGACAATGGCTAAATAAAATGGGAGAAAATCAAAATAACTAAATAGGAAATTGAATGAACTGAATGAGAATTGACAAAAAGAACTCAATGAACAGTAGAATGGACCTCAAGAGGTCATGATCAAATGCAGAAATGAATACCAACACAAACCAAGAAATAAAAATGGAATTCAATGAAGAGATAGAGATACAAAAGAGAAACCTAATGGAAAACAAAAATGAAATACCTCACTTTAAAAAGCTCCATGACTACCACGGATCATGTGTAGCTCATGTTTAGAAAATAATATCATCATCTGAGGACAGAGCAAAAGAAATAGATCAGAAGGACAAAATCAATGAACGCTCAAATAAATGTATGAAAAGAATATGAGGGAAATGTGTGACCCATTAAAATACCAAACATGCAAATCATGGGCATACAAGAAGAGGAAGAATTGCAGAGAAAGTCCATAAAAATTCATCAATAAAAATAAAGAAAATAAGTTTTCAAATCTTACAGAAGAGGCCCATCCAGGTACAGGAGGCACACAAAACAGGAAAATAAAGAAACAGAACCTGACAAGAAATCCCCCCATGTCACATAAGTAAAACACTAAACACAGAAAACAAAGAGAGATTCCTAAGAACTGCAAGATAAAAACAGAGTGTCACTTACAAAGGTAAACTCATTAGCATTATGCTTGATTCTGCCCCTCCCTGTGGAAACTCTAAAAATCACAGAGGCTTCGAAGACCATGCCTGCCAAACCAAACTCCTATACCCAGCAAAGTTATCCTTCATAATTGACAGTGAAAGAAAAACTTGCCACAACAAGAGCTGTTTTTATGAATATATGATCACTAAGCCAGCCTTACAGAGAACATTGAGTGAATTACTTCCCATTGAAGAGAAGGTTAAACACACTCAAGAGACTACAAGAAGAAAACAAAACGAAAAACAATAATGAAAACTAGAAAAGATATGAACGAAAGTAAAGATCAGGAAAAAACCAAACTCCACTGTCTTCAACAACACAGGGAATGACTGACACCTTTCAATGATAACTTTATTTTTCACTTTTTCACCCTAAGGGAGTAATTATTTTTAATGGTAAGCTGGGTTTCTTAAAGATAGTAGTTGATGGATCCAGTTTTCTCACACAGCCTGTTAACCCTTGTCTTTTCATTAAGGTGGCAAGGGAGTGGTGATCCAATGGTACTGAGTTAGAGGTCCAGGCCAGAAGCCCCATCCTGCTACAGAATTTTGAGGTCATCTTCAGCTACATAGTTCATGGCCAGATGGGAATATATGTGACCATGTTAAAAACATGAGCAAATGAGCAAAACATGAACATAATAGACATGAAAATGGATGTCAGAAATATCCAATATGAATTCTAAAATGACCATGCTTACGGTGTTTGCAAATTTAAAAATACTTGAAGGCATTTGGAAAGAACAGCATAGGGCTATGCAGACATAAAAATATAATGCAACAATTTAAAACTGTAGAAATGCTTTACAATACTTTTGACAAGGTGGAAGTGGAACTTACCAGCCTATATGACAGACAAGAAGATATCATTTCCAATAAAGCATGGGGAAAAGCCAAACATATAGCATAAAAGAGACAAGATCATTTCAGGGGCTATAAAGAGTCCATGAAGAATGATGAGGGGAGGACCATGCAGAAATAGTACGCACAAAGATAATGACAGAACTCTTCAGATATGATAACCAACCATTCTGCAGCATCAGATCCACAAACATAAATGGAATAAAAATTGATACCAAGATACACTTATAAATTGTTGAAAGCAAAAAATCAGAAATAAAGTTCATCAGCAAGAGGAGATGAGGGACTTCTATGTTTTAATATATGAACATGGCATAATGATGTTTTTGATCATGTTTTATTCCATTATACTCTTTTGTCACTTTTTCCCCACCTTATTCCACTGAACACCATCATTTTTAAAAGTAATCCTTTCTCTATTTTGTGGTCTCATGACTTTTTTCCTCCTCCATCCTCCATATCAAAATGTTGATAGGCTCGGAACAGTACAGGTGTTCTTGGGGTAATCACTGTGGGGTCATGAAATCACCAATTGGTTAAAGACAAGAGAACAGTGCCCCCAAAGAAGTCCTACCCACCTTGATTTCTTTATCAATTAATCAATTAATAATGGGTCTAAATAATGCAACAATCCATCCAAGAGAAAAAAATGTGGAATGGCATCTTCTAACTGCTGAAAGGAATCACCCATGTTTTGATTCTACATGCTGGAAATTTTGTGTAAAGATCAGTGAACACCCTCATGGTATTTTCAAACAGATGGTGAGAGAAGAAAGCATCTGAGGTCTTTATTGGAAGGGCATTGGAATACATTCCAGGGAGGGAATGTGACCCTTCCTGGAATGTGATGTGTCATCAGTCACATGAACAGCAATGCAAACACAGGTAAACAAAATGCAGAAATGTTGGCTATGTACAAAGAAACAAACTTGTCTCATATACTTTTAACAACAGAATTGTAAGAAGTATTGATGGAGTTCACCTTTAGGTTGCTTTCCTGTCTTCAGTGACACTCTAGGTTTTAAAAAAAAATCAGCAGTACAAATGAAAAAAAAATAAAGACAGGAAAGGAAGGAAAGAGTTGTAATGGCAGATAGTGTAAATATCAATATAAGAAGAAAATTAAAGCTTTGATTCATTTTTACCTTCTTGAGTGATACTTTTCTTTTCAGATTTCACCATACTTTTATGGCCAATGAAAAGATTCATCATGTAAAAGATTGGAAGATTTGCTGTGTTCATGACAGCAGTTAACTCATACATCATTTATATAACTTCTATGAAAATTCAAGTGGCCAAGATAACCAAAGTCACATATCAGAAAAACATGTTGGCACATCCTCCACCTAGAATAAACACTTAATGCAAAGCTTCTAAATAGGTCACCCTGAAATGAGAAAATAATAGACAAAAAGACCAGTGGGAGAAAGCAATTTAGAAAGAGATAAAGAACATGTGAACTCTTGGTGAATTCACCTACTCTAAAATCAAGAACACTCTCTTCAGAAAGAGAAGAGTGAATTATAATTAAGAAGAAACACCAGGGACTGTTTAACCAGTGACTATATGATATGCAGACTTAGGCTCATGAAACTTACATAAAAAATTAACAGAACAGTCACATAGCTTTTTCTGAAAGCTGACATCCAAGTAGCCACCACCATGCCAATTTTTTTTCCATCTTAATTCACACACAAGAAAATACAAACAGGATTACATTTTCCTCACATAACACATACCATACATTGAGCCTCATATGAAATACTGGGCAGGACATGGAATGATATAGATCTTCATCCTGTAAGGCAGGTCAACATCAGACATAGTACTACATTGCTTAGTAGAGTGAATATGTGTGATTAATTTAACTAATTATTTAAGATAGCATACAAAGTAATGCTTTAACTATGGCATTTTCATATAGGTATCATACCTCATTCCAATTCATCCTCCTACTTCACCCGGCCATGTCTGCTGACACCCTCTGCAAAGACATTCTCTTTCTTCCTCCAGGTAGTCTTCCCTTCTGCTTGAGGATTCCTTCTTTCATCTCCTTCCTTCTCATGATCCCCTTTCTAGTTTCATGACCTATGTAAATACACAAACATATATATTTACATATGTGGATATATATGTATGCACATATTTATATTACTTTAAATTAAGATTCCCCATATGAGAGAATTATTCACTTGATTTCACTTATTATTTCTAGATACATCCATTTCCCTGCTAATGACATAATTGGATTATTCTCTATGGTTGAATAAGGCTCGTGTGTGTGTGTGTGTGTGTGTGTGTGTGTGTGTGTGTGTGTGTGTGAGAGAGAGAGAGAGAGAGAGAGAGAGAGAGAGAGAGAGAGAGAGAGAGAGAGAGAGAGAAATTTACCCTCTGTAGCCCAAGCTGTCTTTTTTTCTTTATTATTCATAATTAGATACATTGAATGAGCAAATAATGTGTTGGTGTCCCCAGTTCCCCAAGTTCCCTCTTCCCTGTCCTGTCCCCCAATCTGCTGGATATTCTCCTCCATGGGCCGACTGGATCAGTCCATGGTGTAGCAGGTTATGGATAGCCAGGTTGTCTTTTGAACTCATGGTGACTCTCCACCTTCAGCTTCCTGAATGCTGTCATTAAAGGCATGATAAAAAGTGCCTGAATAATATCCTCTCATTTTTCTGTCTCATGTAAATAATGTTTTGCAATAAAATGAATCAGTATAATATAGATATCAAACTCATTTCAAGCTTAAGTTTATTTAATTCCTTAGACAAATATAACGAAATGACTAATGTCCAAGAAAATTTCATTCACTTAACAAATTCCTTTAATCTAAGTTTCATGACACATATTTAATGGTTCCTAATTGCCCTAATTTACTTTCTGAAAATATGTTTTCAACATGAAATGTTTTTCTATCCACTATCATGTAGAGAATTCTTTCAGCATTTGTTTTGATATTGCTTTTTCGATGTGAATTTTCTTTACATCTGAACTTATATGAGATAAACAGTAGAACCAGCAGTTAAAGTTCATCCATTATTACCTGAAAAAAAATCATACTAAGGAACAGGTATGAATTTCATTGATATTCTGTGTCTTTTTTTTTGTTTGTGTATATACTATGAGGGAACTCAGAACATCAGTAAAACAGTCATAAATATCATCTAATTGTTTTTAATATTTCTATGCATGTGTATTACACACACACACACACACACACACACACACACACACACACACACAAGCCTCCATGTCTGCCACATCCACATTGGTATGTTTTGATTTGAAAATATTTGAGAAAACGATGGTGCCTTTATTGAACATGCAATGACTTTCTATTACCTTGTCAATATTTACTGAAAAAAAGAGTAAGAATAACAACTATTCACACATCTTCTACTCTGTATTAAATATTATCAGTAATCCAGAGATGAGTTGAACAATAGAGAAAGATACACAGAGTTAATATACAAATACTATGTTATTTTATGTGAGGGAGTTAGACATCTATGGATTTTGGTATCCATAGAAAATTGTAGAATATATATGATCTCTGAATAGAGAGGGAAAATGATATATATCACTGCCCTTCCCTTCTATTTCCCTAATGGAATAATATGTGTTGACTTTGTGTATTTCAATTGAAGTATTGTTAATTTTCCATTTTGGTTTAAGACACAAAGGGCAAAAATAAATATCTTTCACAGACTACTTCTTCTAAGGAAGATATTGGAAAAGTTTACATTTACATAAAGCAGAGTTGTTTCGTTATTGTTTGGAACACTTTATGGCGTGTTACCATTTTCATTTGGAGGTTAATGACAGCTTCAAAATATGTTTATAAGTACAAGCTGACAAAGGATATACTTGTCAGGGTTATTCTGACATGCCTCCTTTATTGAGACAAAGGATCACCAGAGAGCTAATTGAACATCAGTGAGTCTATGAAGGAGTTGCTAAGAGACAAGCAGTAGAGGAAGCTGAAGATTCCACTTAACATGAGTGGGCACCATGCAGTGTTTTAAGGAATTTAATCCAGCACACAACATTTAATGGACTAAGCTAAGCACTGACCTAATAACCCACAGTGATCCTGAGTTACAGAAACTCATACGTGGTGTAGGCACTGAACTCCCCTGGCTCTCTAGACTTTTGGACTATATTGCCAGGTTTCCTGGGTCTCCAGGTCACTGAACATAGGTTGTGAGGCTTATCAGCCTCCAAAACTCTATGAGCAATATTTAATAATAAACAACCTCACATAAGCATGATTTCTTGTTCTCTGGGGAACCCTGCTTAATATAGATGTATACTTATAAATGTTAATATATTTAAAACTATGCCTTTCCTAACTCTACACATTTGAGAATGTAAATGGAAAAAAATAAAATAAATATAAATAAAATTTTCATGACTTTATTATGCTTCTCTTTGTTCAACACATTTTGCTGATGTTGCCTATTCCAAAGAATAACACAACCTGGCCATAGCTGGTGTGTTCCTACAACAGGTACTTTATCTCCACAGGTTAGGGAGTGTAATATTTCCCCTCCTCATAGAGAGATAGGATTCCCAGGTATTTATGAAACAGGGCTGAAAATGACCCCTCCTCATCCATTGAGCAGATCATTGACAGAAATAAACCTCATTGACTCAGAAACCCTGCATCACATTCCCAGCTCTCATGTTTATTGTCTTCAGCCCCTTACATATTCAATTTTCTTTTATTTTAAAAACAAAGACACAGTTACCTATCTAGTCTATTTCTTAGCTGCAAGAGTGAAATAATAAAAATATATGCACAGTTATTTATAGATGGTATTGTAGTAAACATAAGAATCAGTAGGATGCTAATGAAGATAATCTTTACCAGGAGCAGTATGATTCCATAGTTTCTCATAAAGGAGATTTCCTTACACAAACTTAGGTAAGGACTGAGCTGGGGGTTAGAATTTAGATAATGCCCAGCAAATATTCTAATGCACCTCAATATTTAAGGAGTACTCAAATATTTTTCTAGAGAGATTGAAATCATAGACAACCAGATATTAAGGTATAATGGAAGACTTTATTTAAGGGAACATGGGGAGTTATAGTTTTCCAGCCACCAGTGTGGGGAGAAGACATGGGGAGAAATTTTAATAAGGTCTGTGGTGCTCAGCCAAACAAGCAGAAGGGAAAAAAAAAGATATCAGAGGGCTCCCATCATGAGAGAAAAAGGTTTATGTGGGAAAGAATCCTGAGTCCCCAGTCACCCCAGCCTAACAGCTGGGGAGAGGGGGCCTAACCGGGAAAATGAAGTCCTCCTTCTATGATGCCATGTGGAAAAAGAAGACTGGTATTTGTTCTAGGGAAGCTTTTAAAAGTTCCATGAGGTAAGTCAGAGAGACAGCTGATTGGTCAATACCTGACCAATCAGCCTTTACAACTAGGATTGGGTTCTGGCTAAAGACACCTCTCACTCAAGGGGAGGGGGTATGTGGAGCTTGCCTGAACTCTCACACTTAGACTATTCTTGTTGAAGTGAGAAGAGTGTAATCCTTAATAGATAGGGCCAGATAAGCCATAAGGATATGCATTTGTCACCTATAAATGAGTTTACATATATCCTTGTGTACAATTGCACTGTAATGAACACAAATAGTTTGAGCCCAAATCTCTTATTTCATCACATGTCTATAGTTCCCAACATTTGGGTTTTCCTCTTGCTTTTGAAATTGTCCCTGAGTCCTTCTTTTTGTGCTGTCTGTGTCTCCCACTGCACACTGGCTGCCTGGTCTTCATGTTAATCTATCCCAAGGATCAATAAGAAAATTGAAATGCAAGATAAATGTTAACAAAGCTTTTGTGACTAATAGTTATATGTTTTTAGTATTTTTATTTATTTGTAAGGAGAGAGAGAAATACAAAAGTGAGTGAGGGAGAGAGAGAGAGAGAGAGAGAGAGAGAGAGAGAGAGAGAGAGAGAGAGAGAGAGAATGGGCATTGCAAGGCCTCCTGCTAAAGCAAATGAACTCCAGACACATGTGCCAATTAGTGCATCTGGCATTACATGTGAAGGGTCTCCCTGAGCCTGGAAAAGTGTTTTAACACAGGACCTTACCCAGGATAACACCTCAAATGCTATCTCTGATAAGCCCCTTTTGAAAAGAGCTCTGCAGCCAGCCCAATCAACATTTACATGGTCACCTATTGTCTCTTGATAGACAGCCTCCTAATGAGGCCCAGACCCAGGAAAAGTTTATCTACAGTCTTTAAATGCCCTCCTGGAAGCTTTCCATGGGACATGACTTCAGACTCCAGAGAAGTCTGTCCACTTTTCAATGAATAAATCAATCCTTGTCTGAGCATGCTCAAGTCCGGTGTACCTTCTGTCTCCATTTCCTTACAACATGGGTACTGGGGAATCGAACCCAGGCCATCAGGCTTTGAAATCAGGCACCTTAAGAGCTGAGCCATCTTTCCAGGGTATAGTTATATTTTGAAGTAAGAAATAACTTTATATTCAGAACCTGACATTAACATCCCAGAAATCCATCACTCAAGACTCAAGCCCTCTTAATCTCTGTGGTTCTTTGGTGTTTTTGTTTGTTTGTTTGTCTGTTTGATTTTCTTTTGAAGACAGAAAATCATGTATTTCATGCTGTTCTCACACTCACTATGTAATCAAGGATGACCTTGATATTCTTATCATCACACCTCCACCTCCCTACCAAATGCTGCTTGTCTTAGTCAACCACACTATATGCCACTGAGATGAATCTCCAAATTAGGCACAGTTTGGAAGGAAAGTATTTATTGAAGTAATAGATCCACAAAAGAGGCTGGCCCCCTTTCACAAGTCCAAGCAGAGAGAGAAAAACCCATCACCACCAGCAACAGCAAAGCAAGCACACTCAAACTGTCAAACAGGAGGAACTCCAGGCTTGAGCTCATACTGCTCTTTGCATATGTATACTTGGCATTCCAGACCCACCCCAGAGACACCTCAGGGCTGGACCCTAGGATCTGGCTAAGATGACATACCCTCCAGCCAGGCAGCTGGAGAAAAACTTTAATAACTGTTGAATCTATTGGGGGGAACCCCTTCAAACTACCACGCTGGTATTTCAGGATAGCGTAACCATTCTTATCATGAGGATTTATGCTGTCCTCATGATAGAATCTAAGACTTCATACTCAGCCACATCTCCAGCCTCTCTTTAATTGTTCCTCTGCAGTCCCTGAACTGTGTTCCTACTAACTTCTTAGACATATCTTTTATTTCTGTTTCTTAGAGTTGGGAGTCCAATCTTCTCACCTCTCTAAGGTACCCTTTTCCCAAAAGGTCAAAATTTCTGTTTCTTTTAATGATGAAAGTTTCATGATCTACTTGGGACACATTATCTGTTTTATCTGTGAGCAGCAGTCTATTAAAACAAGAGCTGGATTCTGATGCCAAATTTATATGGCAGTTTAAATCACATGTCCCCCATAAAGTCATGTGTTAAGAATTCTTGATCCACAGCTGATAACTTGGGAGGTGGAACCCTACTGAAATAAGTGTGTTGCTGGGGATGGATTGAGGTTAATTGGACCCTAGCTTCCTAGCATTAGATGGCACACTCTATTTCTATTATATTCCACCTCTCTGGTAGGTGATGTTCAGCCTCTGCTCATGCCATTCTGTCCCTTGCCATTGTGGAGCTTCCCTTGAGTCTGTAATCCAGAAAAGAAAGAAAAAAAAAAAAACTTCTCTCCCATCAGCTGCTTTGGTTTGGGTGCTTTATCCCAGCAATGAGAGGTAAGTACACACATGCATTCAAAATATTGAGCCCAAGTGCATCTCTGTAGTAGAAGATTTCCACATTGCTGGGATGAAGATCCAAACCAGACACAGTTTATGGGAAGAAGGGATTTATTTCAAATTTACAAATGCAGGGGAAGTTTCATCAATGGCAGGAGAAGCTGGCTTCCATTCATAAATCCAGGCAGAAACCACTAATAGCCAGCAAACACCCAAAATCAGCAAACAGGAGCCCCAAAGCTCAAAACCTCTCTGTACACCTTTGGGCTGGAATTCATGTCTCACCCAGGGACACCCCACCCCCATAGCAGGATTCTGCCTTCTAGGGGCTGAAGCTGCAAATTAAAATTTAATAAAACACTTGCATCTATGGGGGTAATACATTCAAATACATGTATTAACTACCAGATACAAATGTTTCATTACACCAAAAGAAAACAGAGCAAGACACCATTATCTCATTCAAGTTCTGTATTTTTCTTATTAAAAAATGGATTTGATATAGATTTTTCTCTTCCAGTAGAAGGTAGTAATGGAATGCTAATTTAAGCAGAATGAAGCACAGTTCTGCATAGATAGCCCCATACTATTGTTCTGTTTCATTGTTGGACTCCAGGTTAAAAAAATAAAATATCATTTTCTATGTGTTGTTTGGAAACAGAAAACTTCACTCTATGTATCAAGCAGTACGCTAAAATCTGTAATTGTGGCTGATATATTTGCTTGGCTTGCTTGACCCCTTGTTTTGAGAACAGACAGTCTGTGACACTTGCAATCCCCAAGAATCTTCCAGAATGAGTCATCTCAGAGCTAGGGTGTCGTGGCAGATCAGACTTAAGCATGAAGCAGCTGCAATAATAGAAGCTTCTCTCCACTCATCACTGACTCTTCTCCGCTTACTTTGGCAACTCCGTTTCTGCCCTATCAAAGCTTAGCTTTGCAGAGCTGCTTCTCATATTCAACCAACATTTTCTCTGATGCATTTTCACTCCACTAAGTCGTGTTCTCTTTTTAGCCATGTGAGTCACCTTTACCAGCCTAAGGAGGTTCGCAGCTTGTAAATAAGCTATAATCAGTGAGGTCTCCAAGTGAAGCTCTTGCCTCCCCACAGTGCGGAGGGTGTGTTTGAAACTGGCAGATCCTTATTCTTCCCTCTCTTGTCATCAGTACACAAGGACAAAGTAAGCCAGTGGTCACTGCTAAAGTTTGCACACCAAGACATCTTTGGTGATCCACAAAGTTCATGTAAATGTCACAGGTTCCTCAGAAACAAGAGCACACAAGCAAACCCAAGAGAGCATGTCTACTAAAACTGGAAATAGACTGATCTACTGCTGTGTTGCAAGACCATCAGGATGAATGTGCCTTGGAGAATACAGTGTTCTCTAGCCAGAAGGTGCCTGGGAAATGCTAAGGATGGATATTCAAAACGAGGAAGCTGGTGTCCAAGTCAGTCCTGCTGAATGGGTAACACACTTCCAAACCCAGCTTCAGGATATCACTCCTAGAAGGACCTGGAGGACTGAAGTTTCTTTAATTCAGAGGACAAGGTAATTTCAAACCAATCAGGTTTCCCTTTATGTATTTTAAGAGACATGCAGACAAGTAGAGTTGGAAGGACAGATATTTCAATTATTTTTACTAAGAAAATGACACCAATTTAAGGCATAATCCTCTAATATAAACTGAGAGGAAAGAGATAAAGGAAGAAAAAGGAATTGTATCACAACCATTAAAAAGATACCTAAAATCAGAAACATTGTGAACAAATATTTCAATTCATGTATTCCTTCCCCATATGAGGAAACATCACTTCCATTTGATTAGATAGACACAAAGATTGCAGAATTTTCTGCAGGGATGATGTCAAAGGTTTATGATGCAGAGAAAGTAAATATTCCAACCCACCATGGCCCCACGCATGTAATCTGACAGGGGTACTGATTTCTAACCTGAAGACACCTTATCATCAATAGGAATACAGAGGAGCCATGATCACAAATGCTTCAATGTGGTCTTCACAGCTCTCTGTGAAGTAGAAATGAAACCCTGTGAGATACTGATAAACAGAGAAAATCTAGAGAGGATGGAAGAGGAGGCATTGGAGCAAGGAAATACACAGAGAACAGGGAAACTTGTCATCATCAAAGGCTTCTTAGACTTAGACATATTGGCCTGAGTTTTATCTGAACTTCTTTTCTTCACTCATACATTCAACACATTCTCTATATCCTTATTCAGTATCTTCATCTTTTCCTCTCTCTGAGATAGATAGATAGATAGATAGATAGATAGATAGATAGATAGATAAATGGTAGATAGATATGATCAATTCTCTCTCGGTTTATCCTTTTTGGGTTTCCAACTGTGTGATTATAGCCCTTAATCCATGAATCCCTGAATACAAAAATCTAAAATAAAGTCTTGTTGAAATAAAACAAAAATATAGGTTTCATCGTTTCAGAGAAAGAAAGTAAAAGAGAGGCTGACTCATAAGCAATGCAGATGTAAGTTATCAACTAGTACAACCTAATTAATTGCATTAATGCATTTTAAAGTAATTATTAAGAATACTATTTTTTCTTGTAGAATTGGTGCCTGTGTGATGGCCATTTGTGGTTCATCATCTCTAATGACTTATATTTGGTGACCTGATGTAAGAGATACTGACTGAAAGTCAGACCCAAGATGTTTTTGCTAGACACAATAAGTTGCTGATATTCTCTGAAATAATTGATTATACAGCCATGCCTATCACACATTTCAGACCAGTTATATGAATAGTTATAAACATTAAAAAATATTTTGTAGGTTGATGTCAGCAACTCTCAGAACAAGGGATGAACTCTCCCAGAACCCCTTACATCTTCCTTCTTCCATTCACCTGAAATCTGTATCACATGATGCCAAGATCTCCTGTCATATTGGGATGCAGCCTGATGTCCAGGGAACATAGCCACAGCTGACCTTGGGGAAAAGAGACTTCCTTCACCATTCTTCCTTCAGGCCTTTTCTGTTCAAAAGAATTCAGATTCCTCCTATCTTATGCCTTCAATGAGTTGGGTATTATGTGCAGGGGGTCTCAGTGCATGGAGGCAGATTTTTAAAAATATTTTTTTTTTTTAGTGGTAGAATCTCTAACAATTTCAGATAATGATGTTGCAGTTCTGGGCCTGAAACTCTACATTTTCTTCTATTTCTTTTAGTGTCAAACTTGAGACTTTTCATGTCTCTGCACTGTATCATCTTCTCTTTCACTGTAAATCTGAGTTAGGGCATGCCTCAGACACAAAACTTTTCTGTCTTGAAATTTCCTCTGCCAAACACAGTAGGCCAAAACTTTTTTTTTTTTTTTTTGGTTTTTGCTTTATTTATTTATTTTTTTAGACCCTAGCTTTTAAATTCCTCTTTGCTCAGTCTCCAGAACATGGGCAGAATGCAGCCAATTTTGTTAAAATGTCATAGAAACTACATGTAGCCCAGTACCCGAAAATGTTTTTTCACCTGTGGAATATTATGAGTTCAAGAATCAACAGCCCTCATTTCTCTCAGCTCGGCTTTCAAACTGGATTGACCCATTGAGCTCTGACTACAGCACTATAAGGGTTCTTTAGTCCAACATTCCATGTCCTTCCACATTCCTCCTACAAACTATTTCCAAGGACCACGTGGTTAGATTTATCATAGCAACAGCCCACTTATCAGTATAACTTCTCTGTAGTAGTTAACTTCTAGGTACTGGGACAAAGCACCTGCCAAAAGTCAGTTTAAGGAAGTTACATTTACTGCAGCTTATGTACCTGGTTAAAGTTTTCCATGGTGGGGAAGACATAATGGCAGAAGCTTGAGGCAGTTGGTCACACTCAGCACAGTGAGGAAGCAGAGAACAATGAATACTGCTTCTCACACAGCTCTCTACTTTATACGTATTTCAAGACCCCGGCAGGCCCATGGAATGGTGTCCCCCACAGTTAAGGTGGATCTTCCCAATTTAGTTACTCAAACCAAGATGATACCCCACACACTTGCACAGAGACCAAAGTAATCTATATGATCTTCCACAGGTCTTAACAAGTTGACCTTCAATATAAACCATTTTATATTGCTTGATGAATGGTATAAGTTGTTTTTAATGGATTGTATTGTCTGTTCTTTGAATGCTGTCATTTGACACTTTTTATTTTGCAATTTCTCATGAATATTTTTACTTAGATTAGCAAAATTTCAATAATCTGCAGTTTTATTTCTTATATATCCTTCAGTGTCTATATATATTTAAGGCTAGTACAGAGGGAGAAAAAGTCATGCATCACCATGTTGGAATATATCGCTGTAATTTGTAGTCTTTTTACTCATGAGCTCCTATTCAATTTAATTTGTTATATTATCTATGAAATGGGGATAGCAAGACTGTTCCTTATAACCCACTTAGTACTTCAGATGATCTCATAGAATGCTATGTGATTCGACTTAAATCTAGGAATATTTGGGGCCTTGAGAGACGGGTCAGTGGTTAAAGCAGTTTTCTTGAAAGTCTGACAGGCTGGGTTCAATTACCCAGTACCCATGTAAAGCCAGATACACAAAATGGTGAATGCATCTGGAGTTTGTTTTCAGGTGCAGCAGGCCCTCACATACCCATTCTTTCTTTCTTTCTCTCTCTCTGCTTGAAAATTAATAATAAATAAAATAAAATAGTCATATTACATGCTATCATCCATGCTTTTTGGCCAAAATCCAAAAGATACCTTCTATTACTTTTTTTGTTTTTATATTTTCTTTTAAAATAACATACTAAGTAATATATAGACATGAAGTAAAGAACAAAGATATTGCCAAAAATAAAGTAACAAACAAATAATGGGAACAAAATTCTGAATAAGAGTATTAGTTTTCAGCTATGCAGCATACTGGGGAAAACAAAACAAAAACAAAACAAAATAAAACAAAAAACAGTTTCTCTTCTCTTACCTCAATAAAGAAAATGATAAACGTTAGAATAATGAAAAAGCCCAAATACTAATGTGAACTTCTAGTTCAGAGTAACACTGATGACACAGCTTTCTGGGCTCTCTGCTTCTAACCTTGTTGATTTTTCTCTACCTATTTTACATAACACAATAAATAGTGGTTAAAGACAGATTGGCCGTGTACCTCTTTCAACATTTTCCATTGACTCTGATTGCTGGTAGAAGTGTTTTGCATCCATTTGTGACTCTGTATAAATTTATACTTTCTTTGAAAAGATCGTTGCATCTACCTGACATTAAATATGAGAAATATCAAATATTTAATGTCTTTTATTTTCCTGAGATGACAATTAGTTTATCTTTCCCTGAAATATATTCTTTATCAACATAGGAGCACTTTCATTGTGATCCCCAAGAGGTTTCTCTTACCAGAGCCAGGTGTCCATATATACAACTGCAGGAAAACTTGATGGTGGTTTTTGTTCAGACATATTGCATTCCCAGAGATGATTTCAAAGAAGCAACCCAATTTTCAGGTCTCAATTTAATTTTATGTAGCTTTTTTAATTCCCCTATTTGATGTGTGTGTGTGTGTGTGTGTTTCTTTGATTAGTGTACATGTTGGTCAATCATTCATTCTTCCTTGCTGACAGCAATGTTTAGGCATGGTGTTTTATAGGCCGATTCCTTCCTGGACCCTTTTCAAAGCTTGTTTGCAGTAATCAATGTCTCCTCCTCTGCTGGAGAGACAAGAGTCTGAAAGAGAATGACCTTTCATGATCTGACCATCTGCTATCCCTCCCTAGTCTCTGAGATGAGAGATCTTGGAGGATTCAGCTGTTGGTCCCTTTTGTTTACTTGGATTTTTTTCCGCCTGGGAGGGAGATTATTGTCTGATCTGTAAACTTTTGTTCTTCTTTATTTCCATCTTTGTCTGGAGTTTAGGTCTGCACCTCTCTCCTTATGTTCATATGTCCATGCATTCATCAAGGTGGACCTCAGGATCAAAAAAAAATTAAATGCATTCAAACCTCCAGAGGATGTTGACAATTTAGAGAAGAAAGGTTCCTTATGGGAATTGTTCTGGTTGGGTGAAAAAGATAAATACATATTTATGTGATATTATTATTTCTGAAATTTCAGAAAATAAGGACAATTTACCTTTAATATTTTAAGTGCAAAAATACAATTTTACATAAAACAGCTTAGACATTGAGACTTTAAGACAACAAACTAGAAATCAATTGTTGGCAAATTGCATTAGCCTAATATTTTTGGTTTAATGTATGTGCTCTCTGATTTATTGGTATTAAATACAACACAAGATTCATTTATATTCTTTACGTGAAGGTTTTCCCTAAACTTACACCAAGTATTGATTGAGTGAGCTAACATTACTTCTAAATGTCTAAGGTTATCAAAACTTGGTCTGAATTTTAGAAAGCTGTTCTGATTAACTTTAATACAATAGTGATTATACTTTGCAGTATGTCAGTGTGGTGGTAAATTTTGTCACATTGACAGGGCCTAGAATCACTTAGAAGGCAGATTCATGAGCATGTCTGTGAGAGACTTGTAGATAAAGGTAACATGGGAAGACCTACTCTAACTATGGGCAATACTGTTCCACAGGATAAGGTTCCAGACTAAATAAAAAGGAGAAAGAGAACTGGGTATCAGCTTCTCTCTCTCTCTCTCTCTCTCTCTCTCTCTCTCTCTCTCTCTCTCTCTCTCTCTCTCTCTCTCTCTCTGCAGCTGCAGATTGATGCATGTTCCTGCAATGAGAGACCTGACTTCTATCTGTAAGCCAACACAATCCCTTCTCCCTTAAGTTGTTTCTTGAAAGGCATTCTTTGACAGCAATAAGAAAACTGACAAAGTCAGAGTGAATGTGACTTCTAAGGCCACTATTTGACTTAAATTGCAGTTGGTAAAATTGAATCACTTGACTGGATGCATATCACATTTCAAAATAAGGGGGAAAATTTTAACATTAAAAAATAAGCATTCTGTCTAGAAGTCTCCACACTGCTTTCCATAGCGGTTGAACAAGTTTGCAATCCCACCAGCAGTGAATGAGGGTTCTTTTTTCCCCGCATCCTCGCCAGCAACAATTGTTGTTGGTTTTCTTTATGATTGCCATTCTGACAGGGGTGAGGTGATATCTCATTGTCGTTTTGATTTGCATTTCCCTGGGCTGAGTACTAGGATATTCAGGATCCCCTGCCACAAGGACTAATACAGACAGCCCACGGAGGAGGATATCCAACTGATTGGGGATGGGGACAGGGGAATTGGGGAATTGGGGGTAACAACTCATTATTTGCCCACTAAATAATGTAACTTATTATGGACAATAAATATATATTTAATAAATAAATAAACAAACATAGTTTTGATTTTCTGTCACATTGTTTTTATAAGCTAAAATGGGGTTGAATATTTGGGTCCTAGCCTGGGCAAGTCTACTTTCAGAAGTTGCACACTAAGTTCTGTGCCTTTTGCCAACGAGAACTGGCTTTGGGGCACACAAGTCACTTTAGATCAGCTAGAATTTATTGTTGACTGGTGGACGGTTTGAAATAATCTACCTTCTTTTTATCCAAAATTTTCTTAGAGAATTCAAGCTACCTTAATGAAAGTTGTCCATTTTATGAGTGAGTTATGTTAAAATTTGAAACAATAACAGTGTGAACTACAAATGTGTACCTGAGGTGGTCTGTACTGTTTTTGTTCAGGAAGGGAAGAAAGAGGATCATTTTGTTCTAAAATAAAGTGATTACTTATTTCAGGATTTAAAAAAAAGTTGTTAGACAAAATCTGCATGGAAACAAAGTTACAGAAGGGTCATTGAAAATGGAATTTACTTATTTTCCATTGTAATGTGTACAAAAAGCCAACATATGTTTTAAAAAATCTTAGCAAACTTTGTTTGGGTTTTTATTATTAATTTACTATTAGTTTCTTAGACCTATAACATAATTCTTTATAATTAATACAGACTTCCATTCTTTTTTTAAGAATTACAATTTTTTAAAAATATTTTATTTATTCATTTTCAAGCAGAGAGAGAGAGAGAGAGAGAGAGAGAGAGAGAGAGAGAGAGAGAGAGAGAGAGCGCACCAGGGCCACCACCTTGTGGGTCTGGCTTATGTGGGTCCTGGGGAATTGAACTGGGGGCCTTAGGCACTGGAGGCAAGTGCCTTAACCACTAAGCCATCTCTCCAGCCCCTCCATTCTTTATAAGAACAATTTTGGTGCTTTATATGTCCCTTATTGAATTATTTTTTTAAGAAAACAGGCTCCTTGTTGTGGCAGAGCTCAATGCTTCAGTACTGATTTATTTACATTTTCCATAGTTTGTTCTCCTGACCACGGTGTGTTGTTACATGTATGTTTCCCTTCCAAGAATGAAGTCTTTGATATAAAAGAAAACACAAAAGCACTCATGATAACTTTTAAGCCTAAAGTATCTTTGAAACTTCCCACAGGGCTCTGTCCAGAGTAAAGAAGATTTGCTCTACTTGTGAAAAATAGAAGGCTTCAGGAATACCTTTATTTCCTTAGTAAGCCAATTCAGTTGCGGAATCTAAGGAGATAATTACTCTTCTCTTAAAATGAATTGAAGGCTGGAGAGATGGCTCAGCGGTTAAGGCACTTGTCTCCAGTGCCTAAGGCCCCCAGTTCAATTCCCCAAGACCCACATAAGCCAGACCCACAAGTGGTGGTCCTGGTGCTCTCTCTCTCTCTCTCTCTCTCTCTCTCTCTCTCTCTCTCTCTCTCTCTCTCTCTGTGTGTGTGTGTTTGAAAAATGAATAAATAAAATATTTTTAAATAAAAAAAATGAATTGAGCTATGTGTGCTGGATTAATGTGAGCAGACTGTATGTTCTATTCCATGCTTCTGCAGATTATCGATTATCAATCCTGGAGTTCTTCTCATGGGTTCCCATCAAGTAGCTTCTGCTGATTCCTTAGCTTATAATGTGAAGTGGCAAAGCTAGCTTTCTCTCTTATTCACAGGCAGCCTTAGTGAGCACCATTGCTTTCAGAGCACTCTATTTGTTACTGTGGGGTGAAGAAGAATATGTAACTATTTCCCATGTAACTATTTCCTATGAAATAATTAATTTCATAGTCAAATTTTGAAATTACTTTTGTGTTTTTTTAAATTTTTAATTGAATTGAATTTTTTTATTTTTATTTTTTATTTGGTGATGACGATGATGATGGTGATGGTGGTGTGTGTGTGTGTGTGTGTGTGTGTGTGTGTGTGTGTGTGTGTGTGTTTTATGTGGGTAGCACAATGTTCTTGGATGACATAGGGCTACTTCACAGTGTTGGTCTTCTTCTCCCCTGCCTTGTTTTGAGACATTCTCTCTATTAGTCTTCCTTTTTGCTTCTTAGGAAGCAAGAGCCAATGGCCCATGAACCTCACGATTCTCCTTCTTCTGCTCGCCATCATGGTCGAAGTGCTGAGATTCCAGATGCCTGTACCACTGTATCTGGCTTTATGTGGGTTCTATATATCCAAATTCCAGTTGGCAGACGAGTGGACCAAGCGGCTAACCATGGAGTAATCTTCCCAGCCCATGGTCAGTTTTTTTTTTTTTTTGTATGCTATGAGATGTGAAAAGGATGTTAGAACATGTGTTTCGCAAGGCTGTCTCGGTAAAAGCAGGTTTGGAAATGGCGTTTAGGTTTCTTACCCTAAAATAGAGCTAAGGAAGTTTACTTCCAGAACCACAGCAAACTGTGATGAGCATGAAAAGTGAGGAAGTCACACAACATAAAGGTATTATCAGGGAGATCTGGTGAAGAGTTTCTTGGCTTGGCTTCTTAGTTTAAAGAGGAGATTAAGTATTCAAGCTGAAATTCCCTTTGGAGGTTTCCAACAAGTCAAATTTGGAAGGGCTATGTGATAAATTACACTTTTTCTGTACCTATATCAATAATGAGGCTACTACTAATGAGAGAAGACTTATTTAGTGATCAAGGGAACTGATCAGATTAATTTTCATTAAAATGGAAGTGACTGCAGACAAAATGTGCTTTAATGGGAAAATGTACTGTCTGTAGCACTTGGCTCTGATCTGTCAGGACTCAGTATATTCAACTTCCTGCTGCATCTTTACTAACTAGACACAGGCAACTGACAGACACACAAAGCTCCTTTTCCACAGGAATTCTATTGTCCATGGTACCCAGCCTCTCCCCAGGCACTTGCAATCATTTTCTGGTCACTAATGAGTCAGTTCCTATATTTTTGCATGCTTGTGTGTACTCTGATATTTCCTTTGAACTGGTGCTGCCAACTTTCTGAGTTCCTTACACGAGAAAACCTAATATGTTGGCTTTTACAGCTACATGGATGTCCTATGAATTCTGTGCTTTCTCAATACTATATGCACATATTTGATCGTCATGATGAAACTTCCTGCTAGGACCTGCCCTCGGTTCTTTCTTGAGGATGTTTAACTGCAACCAACACTAGCTGTAATGAAAAAAAAATAATCAGAAGAGAATTATCACTGTGATTGGTGGAGTATGGATGATTGTTATTCCTTTTTAGGTGAAGTTATTTGCTAAAGTTAGACACGCTTTCTTTTTGAGTTTTTATCATTTATTGTAGTGTCTCCAAGCAGGCTTTCATATTTTTTCAAATGGCCTTTTCCATTTGCCTAAAATCAGTCCTTGATGCTTAGATATCATACATTAAATAGCTTATGTTACATAAGATATCTTACTTTGCATTAGATAGCTTACATGCTCAACAAATGTGAACAATAAATCTGATATTTCTCCAGACAACTTGTCTGGACACTGGAATGATTTTTATTGGGCCTTTTTGATTGGAGTATACCATGATATTTTGTCCTTCTTATGGAAGCTGTGTCATGCTCAAAATCTCAAGTAAAATAATAATACATGCATCCACTAATGTTACATCAGGAAGACACTTCCTGTGATGGTTAGGTTTTTTTGTCAACTTGGATATTTTTAATTATCTTGGGTGAATCTCTGAGGATGTTTACAGGAAGGCAGCCTCTCAGCAAGGAGCAGGATATAAAGAAGCTCAAAGAAGCTGGAAGTAAACATCCTTTCCTGTGTGGGCAGTGCAAGAAGGACATTCCAGATACTAAGGAAGCCATTAAGTCTGGGAAAGACCCCACTCTAAGCCTATATAAAGGGGAAGAAAATCTCACCTTGGCTAGCAGCCTGTTCCCAGTTCTGTGTGTGTGGTGCAGATGATGATTTCTCTCTGCTTGGACCTGTGAAAGAGAGCCAGTCTCTTTGGCTGTTAAGGAACTTTCCCTCAATCTATAGTTTCAATAAATACTTTCCTCCCCCAAATTGTGCCTGGTTTGAAGATTCATCCCAGCAAAGTGTGGCTGACTACAACATTTCCAGAATATAGTTATTTATTATATTAATTGACTTCCCTAAGTCAAAGCACTGGCTGGAGTCCAAGAAAATGAGGGATAGACAGTTTTCTGTAAAGGTAAAATAAAAGCAATGATACAGAAAGCCTGTGTCAACCACCGTGTCTCACATCAAATTACAATTCACAAAATAGCACTACTTATTGTTGTTGGAAATAATTGCTTCAGTTGTGTTTGGCGGTGTGTGTGTCTATGTGTGTGTGTGTGAGAGAGAGAGAGAGATTTTCTCCAGCATCAACTATTCAGCAAAGAAGACTTTTTCATTTATACTATCCATGGAAAGCACTTTTCTAACCTAATTCAGGAGGCCTCTCTGGAGACTGTGACAGAAGCCAGTTCCACAGATGTGCTGAAAGTAACCTACACTAGAGGGATTAAACAGAGGACCACTGAGCCCTGGCCTGAACAGGACGTCAACAACCTCATCCACCATCTCATTAAGCATTCCTTGGTGACCAGGATGCCAACGTTGAGAAATTTTCTGCTGCTTGACACAGCCCTAGAAAGCGCTTTCCCTTATGTTTTCACATCTCCTGGCATTAACAAAAGTTATTAAGTCCAAATACCTTTGTGGCACAGATGGGTGTCAGGGGTACAGGGTAATACTCCCAGACAACTTAGAAGAAATTGGGAGAATCAACAGACTCTTTGTCATCAAGCTTGTGATGACTAATTTATACCTGGAGATTTATATGTGGAGGTGAGTAGATTTAAATTTTTCCTTTGACGCTCACACCAAAATGCAATATGTCGCATGAAGTTTCCTAGTAAATGAAGTCCTGAAATAATAACTAACAAGTCAAAGTTGGCATGTACAGCGCAGCTAATAGAAGTTGCTGAATCTCCTATACTTCTTACCGAGATTTAATCCCTTCCTACAGGCCAGAAGCTAATTATAAACCACCCTAATTAGTCAGGAAGAAACAGACTGTTGTTTCTTTTTGAGGGAAAAGTGTAGGAAGAGATGTCCCCACTGTAAGAGAACTCCAAGATGAGGCAGAAAGAATTAAGGTACTAATGCAAGTCAATGGCCACATACAATTGCACTTGCTCTCTTGAATCATTTGACTACTGTCGATATAATTTTACGAGGTCTTTTCAGTTTACTATGATGCTTTTAACTAACAATAGCTTCAGTTTTGCGGGGGCAAGACTTTCAACTTAAAATAAGAATTATGTAAAATATTCTTTTGACTTTATATTAAACAAATCTTCAGAAGTTGAAAGTGCTCTAGGGCAAAAAGAAGAAAATCTTTTAGGGAAAAGCCTTAATATTCCAGATATAATGAGTTTGTTTTACATTAACTTGCTTATTTTTTTTTCCTCTGGACTATTTTCACTTGGGTTCCTTTCATATCCCAGTTAGCAAAGGAATTGACCAGAACTAAGAACAGCCCCAGAGCCATAGCTAAAATTCCGCTGTGCTTGTCAGATACTGTCTGACCACTGATTACAGCCTGAGGGGAGTTTGTTTGCTTTATAAACTTTTTGGTGGGCTTCTATCACTAGGGAAATAGCTTTTTTTTCTCTGCTCTCTTGAAAAACTTTAGGATGTTGTCGAAGAAAGCCTGAACATTTTTGTGTTTCTAATACTTTGCGTCTTGGATTTTTGTGCTATTTTAAAGTTGGAAGTAAAAAAATAGGTTCT
Source organism: Zapus hudsonius (assembly GCA_004024765.1). NCBI lineage: Eukaryota > Metazoa > Chordata > Mammalia > Rodentia > Dipodidae > Zapus > Zapus hudsonius. The sequence continues at coordinate 72,788 of PVHP010001578.1, forward strand.
TTGATATTATTAAAATGAAAATATTATAACAAAGGTGGTTGATGTGGAAATGTGTCTTAAGAAAAGCACTACCTGAGCTATAATGGATAATACAGAATAAATTTATCCTTTCTTTTCTGGAAGATGTAGAAATTCATAAGTTATATATATCAGGGAGTTTGTCATTCATTCCTTGTTCAAAGAAACTCTATGAAGGGACTTTCCAGAGAGGTGTGGTGGATTTATGGGGACAAACTGAAGAGAGTGTGACAAAAGTGAAATGCCTTTACTATCTGTAAAACCTATGGATTTTGGAAAAGTTACTGAGAAAATATGGTTCACACACAGTGTATGAACATGGGAAGGTGTGTGTTTAGGTCAGAGTGGAACATAGGTTCAGGGTGCAATGAAGAGAAATCAGCACAAGAAGTAGGTACATGTGTAAGGATGGATTCAGGGTAGGTATCCATGGTCTATATGTGGAGAAAACTCATATCTGAAGAATATTATTCTTGCAATTGGCATCAATGAATTCTGCACTGACTTTGGTCTTCAGTGCTGACATGGTGTTTACAGTGGAGCAAGGCTGGTCAGCAAGTCTGTCCTTTACTATTTCATGCTGGGGTTCCCCTTCCCACACCTTAGCTCTTGCACTTTGGCTTGGGTAACAGTGATACTGGAATTTATCTAGTTGAGAATCATCCAGGAGCTCCTCAGGGACACATAATCATGTCAGGAGTTGAACACAGAAACATTCACATAAAGGCAAATGCACAGGATGTTCCAGATATTTCTCTTTCACTCACCTGGAAAAAAAAAAAATCTCAACTCCCTGTAGATCAGCTACTTTCTCCTTACTGGAACAAAACACCTGATCAGAATAGCTTATGGAAGGAAAGGGTCTGTCTTTGGCTTACCTTTTCGATAGGAAGCATCCATTATGGCAGGGATCATATGGCAGAAGCAAAAAGCCACTTTAACATTGTCAAATAAGCAGGGAGGAAGTAGCCAAGGAGTGGACTGGGCTTGGAGCAGGGATATATTACCTCGGATCTTCCCCAGGGTCACGTTTCCTCCAGCTAGCCTACACCTCCTAAAGGCTTTGCAATTTCCCCAAACAGTGCCACTAACCAGGAATTACTTATTCAAGCACTTGAGCCTATGGGGAATATTTTACATTCAAATAACCATACCTTATGTCTGGCCATGAACATTTCAGATACTTTCATGGCTCCAGACCTGACCCTCCACATCGTGTCTTCTAGTCAATGAACCTAGAATGTTTTGCTGTTAGAACTGGAGGTCTTGTTCTGCCCAATGTAATGTGATGGTAATTATCTAGACTGCTTGCAGTGTCCCATGCAGGGCTGGTGATCGATCCCCTGCATTCCTGTCCAGGAAGATGAACAAGAGTGGAAGTGTCATTGGACTTTCTTCAATCTTGAGGAAGGTATGAAATAAGGCTTGCCTTTAACTTAGGCTTCTCATGTTTTTAAAGTGAGGAGAATGTTCTTGTTGCTCTTAAACAACTGTGACCCACACACTGCTGATAAATAAATGAATTTCAAGATACTTCATTAGACTATGTGAATGGATCACTTTATATCCCAGTGACTGAAATGCAAAATAAAACCTCATCAAACAATACCAACTAAATCAGTGCATAGATAGCATCTTTGAGGACACTGAGGAGAGATTAATAAGACCAAACATGTTGGTTTGATGAGACCATGGGTGTTTTAGAATGTAAGTGTAAAAAGGCAGATGGGACCCTGAGGAAATTTATCAGTCTCTCATAGAAGTTTCAAGGTAGAGATCTGTCCTAGAAATACAAAGGCATAAATAAAGCTGGGCCAGATTATCAAGTGAGCAGAGTTCACAAAATCCCAGCATCAAAGGATTGAGGAAGGTCTTCAGAGGTCACCTGGTTCATTCACCCCCTTTCAAGTAGGATCACACCAAAACCATTGCACGAAAACAAGAAGCTGTTCTATTTTTAAAGCTGTCTACAGAAGAGATTTTCACTGATAAAACTGTTCGGCAGTTACTGCAGAAATCTCTATTCTGAATTCGAGGCCTCATTGGCATTCAGACAACAGACCAGATCCCTAAGCAACTGCATTGGTTTCCTCTGTGGCAGTAACAAATCACCACAAACTCAGAGTCTTTCAACAACAGTAATCCATTCTCTCATAGTTTCAGGAGTCTGAAATCAAGAAGGAAGCAAGGCCCTGGTCATCCTGAAGATTCTAGAGAGGAATCCCTCTTTGCCCCTAAGTAGGCACTGATGTCTCCTGGCAACATTTGGCTCCTGTGGCTTGTAGCTCTCTCCCTCCAGTCTCTACTCACTTCCCTGTGTGAAAATCCTTGCGCTCACATCTCTTAACATGGACCTTATCCATTGGTTTAAAGCACAAGATAGTCCAGTACAACCTCATTCCATTGAAGTCATTGCAAGAACAGACCTTCTTTTAGATAAAACCACAATCTAAGGTTTATAAGACACAGGCATGTGGTGGGTTCTTTCCCTACTACATCCATTGTAATTTGTTCTAAAGCTGAAAACATCAAAAATTTAAATGAAATTGGCACCATGATTATACTTTAAGTGTGAAGATGAATAAGAAATTCATAATGCATCTATTTGAGATGGTTTTCTTTGAACTATTTTTCATGATGGTTTAAATTGAGGCAAAATCATATTATAATTTCATTGAAAAAGTGACCAAGGCAGTGGAAATAAATCAACGTTAGCACGGTCAACAGAGAGAACACACTGTCCTTGTCTGGGTTTTCCTATATTCTTCAAGACCTGAGAGCAACACCGTCATCCAAGTGTGTGAAATCTGCTTCCTTGGCTGCTCTCCACCTAACCTGAGTTTCATTAAAAAGAAGAAAGAAAAGTACATTCTCAGCCTTCACTTTTGGGGAAAATCTCCTTATTCAGCAAAAGAGAATGTTAAGGTTGCCCTGTGAAGTCAGCCTTGCATAGAACGTTCCTGTCAGTTGGCATCGCTTTGCTCCTTCACCTCAGGCAGGTGGTAAAGGCATTTTGCAAAAGAGTACGCCAAATTAGGTTAAGCACCAAAATAGAGAAATGGCCTGGCTCACCCTGGTGGGGAGCAATTGGACTGCTGAGTACATCCAAGTTCACCTCTTTAAAACCCCGTTTCTGTTCCAAGTTCACCTCTTTAAAGCTGTGTTTCAGTTCAGCTACTGAGAGGATGAAAACAGAGAGAATGTCTGGCTCTGATGTCCTTCCAACATCCCTTTAAGAGGCTCTGCTCGAATGCTCTGGGGCTGACCACCTCAGTAGATGATTATTTCCTTGATGAGATTTATTCCAGCCAGACACAGTTGGCTTTCATTAGATGCCCAGAGTTGATACCAGGTCTCTCTCTGAACTGGTAATGACGGAACTATGTGGAGAAAAAAATAGATACCTTTCCATACTTTATATTAGCCAAATAAAGAATCCTATTGAAATTATTTTAATGTGGGAAAGCTCTGTGGATAGACTCTCAAATGGGGACTGGACTACCATTCTCAAAGGAGCACACCATCCATCCTACAGGTCTGTACAGGTTAATATTCATTCATAGGACCTGTGGCCTGAGTGATGAAATCGTGTCCAGGGACCATGATGGCTGGTTTCTTTTCCTTAAGATGTCTCCAATGCCTTCTAAAGTTGCACACACACCTTCTCTTTCAAGTGCAATCTCCTGACTCCTGGATATTTTCTCCTTCTCTTACAACCACTCCTGGTGACTCCAGTCAGTGCACAACCTGGATTTCGTCTGAAGGTCTTCAGTCCCACTTAACACCTATGTGTTTCCACTGAAGGTCACTTTAACATCTACTAAATGTTCCCAAATTAGTCAATGGGATCCCAGGACATGTTATTCTCAATGCAGATATTTCATGGCAATGAGTCCCCAGAGGTGGAGGGAGAACTGAGCTTCTCTACTTGTTTATGAGTAGAAAGGCTTCAAATCTTTGCTTTCATGGCTTTAAGCCTCTTGTAGAGTTTGGCACCAACTCTATCCAGACGTCTACAAATATGCATGCTGAGGAAGGAGCTTGCCACTTCATTGGGGGTAAAAATAATTATTAAAAGTGATGCTACTCCTATATCAGCATTGGCTTCCTCATTGACACCAGCCTCAGGAAAGAGAGAAACATTTCATTTTTCACTGTAAGCTGGGAAAGCATTGCCTGCTCCCTTTCATATTAGATCAAAGGAATGTGCAAACCAGGCTGCGAAGGTGAAGGACATTTCTTCATAAGTCACCCAACTAATGATACGAAAAATAAAATCTCTCCACCCACCCATGTCTACCCCTATACCAAACCAGCAAAGCAAACCTCATTCATCCAGTCTCACAGGCTCCTCCTTATTCGGTAAAACATACTGGATTTGTTTTTCTCTACCTTTTTTTTTTTTTTTTTGCTATTGCATTTATTGCCGAAGTAGTGTGTATATAGTGAGATTTTCATTGGTTTAGCATTCTCTTAGCTAAATATTAAATATTAGCTAAATATCAAAACCCTCCTAATTCAAAACATAGCATAAATATTGTGGGATGGTTAACAGTGATATGAGACACTGGACTCAGTTCAGAAAAGCTTCCTTGACTTTTTTTTCTAGACTCTTTGACTTTGACTTAAACTCATGTATTTTGGAAGTCTGCCTCCTCACCCATAGCATGAGCCCAGGATGTTCTGAGGGTTTTAAGCCTCCCAGGGAGGGGGCGGGGAAAGGAAAAATTCTGGAAAAATTGAAGATTTAGTTTGATGACTCATTCCATGTGCACAGCATTCCTATATTGTCCAGTATTTTCCTGAACTACTGAAAACCTGTCAGGCAGCCCTCCTGAGGTTATAAAAACATATCCATGCATTCTTTCAATAATATGATACACACCTGTGGAACGCCAATAAATTTTCATCTTCCAGTGGTCTCCTCTTGAACATGTTCAGGTGAGTCTGTTTAGAGGTGGGAGGGTCCCAAAGTCATAGTATTCTCTTGATTTAACGTGTCCTTGGGCCTTCTGGTCATTTGAATGAATATCTCCCAATAAACTCCGATTTTTTTAATTAAAAGTGGAAATTCCAGCCACTTGGGATCTAACTTTAAGGTCTTTTGGGAGTGGATCTGATTTCCAGACCAAAGGTACACAGAGAAGTCTGAGCTCTGATTCCTAGGGGATGGGGGGTGGGGGAAGGCTGCTCTTTGTTGCTAGTTTTGTGCTTGTTTGTGGTGCTGGCTGTTCTGGCAATTTCTCTGCTTGGATCTGTGAAAGGGCGCTAGTCTCTTTTGCCATAAACCCTATTTTTTGAATAAATAGTGTCTGTTTGGAAGTTCATCCTAGCAAAAGGGAGTTCACTGAAACAGGCCTATGGGGAGGAAGGTTCTAGATCATCGCGCTTTCTATGTCAGAAATATCAGAAGGCTCAGGCCTTTCCTTATTGATGCCCCCTTAGGGAATCCTACTCTCTTCCTAGAAGGCCCTTCCTAGGGAATTAGGATTTCTGGGAAGATTGCTCTTTTATAGACATCCTGATCTCCACAGACCAGTCATTCATCCACAGAAATCACATAAACAAAACTCCAGCTTGAGTCTCAAGGTCGGGTTCTCATACCTCCTAGTATCTCCTTGGGCAAGAGCTTGGCATCCCTTCCTTGTCTTAAGTTCTGAGCATCCTCATTTCTGGAAACCCTACTTTTGTCTCTTGGATATAAGCTCCATCTTTCTTCCTTCTTTTAAATTCTATCTCTAATCCAATAAAAACTGGAAACTTTAGCCTATGGTCTGTGAATGTTGATTCTTTGAATGAAAATCCAGGGACACCCCAAAATTCTCATATCATATTGGTATATTGATGTATATTGGTGCATTGGCAGAGAAGCCTCCATTCCCATATCACACGTGTACTTCCACACAAAGACACAAGAATGGGGAACACATCTCTATTTGTGATCTATGTATAAATTAAATATACATGCGACATAAACATGTAAACATATAATTGATAGGAGACAGAAATCTGATAGGCTTATCCATCAGCTTAGGGGTGATAGACCCCAAAGTGAATGGCTTTCTCTTATGTAAGTACAGAAATTGTCCTTGGGTTTGTAGGAAAAATCTAGGTTATTACACCTCACTACAGGTCAGAAGGATCTGGCCTTTCTTTTTTCTCTGCAGCGTGAGGGAGTCCTTCCAGTCCCTTCCTAGAGAATTCCAAAGTTCATGACCCCAGACTCCTGGCATTAGGAGTAAACTGGCTAAACCAACCACCTATCCATGGGGCTCATAAAAATATGGCAAACCTGTTCTTCCTCACATTGTATCTCCCCAACAAAAACCCAGATCTGAAACTCTTGCCTCTTGACTCCCTGGAAAAGAGATAGATGCACCTTGCCTCCTCCTCTTAGGTCCTATGCTCAAGCTCTTATTCTCTTCTTCCTTCTAAAGTTTTAAGCTATAATAAAATACTTCTAAACCTTTTCATCTGGTATATGGATTTCATTCTTTGAATTCATAGGACAAGAATCTAGTAAAACCCCAAATGATCTGTGCATTGATATACAAGGAACCCAACAACCCTGTATCATAAATATACAATATAAATATAATATAAATATAAAACATATATATATATCACTACATAAAATATATAATACATTACATATAGGAAATGCATAATTATGCTCTGTATATACATGCAGACACAGCTAAGACTCAATTGTTTTTGTTAATACAAGGTTTGGTGACAGAGATTACAGGCACACACGACCACATCAAGCCTTGATGTGGGTGCTGAGAATTCAAACTCAGGTTATCTTGCTTGCACAGCCAGACCTTTCCCATCTATCTGCTCAGCACACAAATCTAGTCATTTTTAATAGGTATGGCAGATTGCTTTTAGGTCTAATTCTCTATCTTAGTAACTCAGCCTGGCTTACAGGAGGCTCAAACATCTTTATCTTTTTTACATTTTTATTATCCCAAATAGTATCTAGAAATGTCTTTATCAAATAGCTGGTTTCCCTGTCAAATATTTTTAATGTATACATAAGCTTTATTAAAATTTCAAATTCAATGACATGCATGCAAAAACATCCTGAGGAATGTAGACTGTGGTACAGTTCTCTCTCTCTCTTTCTTACTCTCTCTCTCTCTCTCTCAGATCATTTAATCTGTATTATTCTTTTTTAGTTTATTAAGCACAAACTTTGTATGAACCCACCATGTGTTGGTACCACCATTCCCTTCCTCCCTGCCCCATTCCGCTAAGGGCCCACCTCAGTGGGATTGCTGGTATGCACTAGGGGAATGGCAGTCGATCATTGTTGGGGTGGGAGAAGAGGAGGAATGCCTCTGGATATTTCAATGTGACCTCAGTTGGAAAGTCTGTAGGAAGATTCAAAGTGTATTTGGTGCTTTCCTAGCATAAAACCACAATAAATTCATATTACTTAATCTTTCTCCTTTGGAAGTTGAAATTGTAAACAGATCTTCATACTGAATTATCTCCTTGCTGGTTTTCTGATTAGTTCCACAATCATTTTTTAAAATTTTTTACATGTAGGTTTTCTTTTGTTCTGAAATGGAGGCATGCTTTCATTTGCATTATAACATACACATTTAAGCCACACAATTTTTTAACTTAATAACAATGGGGTTCTTTTACATATTTAATACTAAAGGAACTGTGGGAAATCCTTATTGTATTGTAAAAGTGGTTATCAGTACTGGCCAAATGTCAAATTTCAATTGACTTGGTTCTTTCCTCATGTGGCCTCTGCTCACCACTGTCTTTCACAGCTACTGAGGATGTGAACAGATTGCCAAGACTCCTGAATTAGACTTCAATTTGAGGCTTTACAGAATCTAACTTCAAAGCTGTTCAGAAGATCTTTGTGAGTTACCAACATCAAAGTGTATCTAAGATGATTTAACATCATTAAATAGAGCTATGTAAAAAAAACATGATAATAAGACATGAGCTAAAGTCACAGTGATCCCAAATCATCATACATCACTCCCTTTCCTATTTTTTTCAACTGAGCTTACTGAAGGCTGGCATCTTACACCCATTCCAATACATACCCAAGGAGTATACTGTTAGATGCCCTGTGTGTGTATGTGTACTTGAGGGGAGGGGAGGGGAGGAGAGAGAGAGAGAGAGAGAGAGAAAGAGAGAGAGAGAGAGAGTGAGAGAGAGAGAGAGAGAGAGAGAGAGAGAGAGAGAGAATTGTATAACCACAATCAGCCTTCAACAGCTCCTTCTGATACGGAAATTGGGATGCCTTCCAGAGCTGGTCTTGGTTGGGTTTTTAACCAGGAGTTACTGTATCAGATGCTCCTGTTTATATAAAACTTCCACTGAGCCAGTGCCTTCCAGGTTCTCATAAATTTGCTGAATCAAAAATCAAATCCACAGTAGGTGAGATTTAGAAATATTTTATTATTGAATTTAAGAGAATGAAAGCTAGCAGACCTTCTAACAGGAAAGGTCCCTACGGCCAAACAAGATTTGAGGAAGTCAAGCAAAAAGCTTCTGAGTTGGGAGGGGTCCTGATTCAGGACAGAGTTCTGAGTGGGGTTAGAACCACCACAGCAGAGAATTAGCAAAGAATTGAAGTTGTGGAATTAGAGCAGGGTAAATTCTGAGGTTTGTTTTAGGGGGAGTTAAGTTAAGAGGAAAAGCAAAGCAGGAAAGCAGTCAAACCAAAAGAAGTTTTTGCCATTTTGAGCCACATTTCCAAGGAGGAGAAGAAACTGGTAGAATCTCCCTTACGTGGGGAAATGTCTGCTGCTAGGGAGGAAGCCTCTGGAGAAGGGAAGGAGAGGCAAAGGAAAGAGGACGGAGGGAGAAGGATTACACAGGCAGAATGGTCCTCATCACCAGGCTCAGGTGAGTAAGTAGGGCCTGTCAGCTAAAAGCTATATTGCTCCCAATCTGTATCAGCCCCAAACAGGTAATCCTCATAATAAATAAGATGGAGGTTTCATATAGAAATGAAACTTTGCATGTTAAAAAATAAAATATTAATTTATTTAAGAGAGAGGGGGGGCACACCAGAGCCTCCAGCCACTGCAAAGGAACTACAGACACTACACGGACACTGGGGAATTGAACTTGGGTCCTTCTGCTTTGCAGGCAAACACCCTAGCTGCTAAGCCATCTCTCCAGCCCATAGAAATGAATCTTTTCTACACGATGGGATGAGCTGATCAGCCCAGTTTCCAAGCCAGGTGTGTAGGCGCTTTGCATCCCCAAGTTTGGTTTGTAGGCAAGAGAAAGTCTTTTAGGGGAAGTGATGGGAAACTTTTGTTGTAATCTTGGGTAAATCTCTGAGGATGTTCACAGGAAAGCAGCCATCTCAGTAAAGGGCAGGATGTAAGGAAGCTCAAGGAAGCTAGAAACAGACATCTTTCCTGGGAGAGCAAGGCAGGAAGGAAATTCCAGAGACTCAGGAAATCAAAAAGATGGGGAAAGGTTGCAAGATCCTGCCCAAAGGCTATATAAAGTGGAGAAAATTTCCCTCTCTCCTTGCCTGTTTTGTTATTGTGTGTATGGTGTTGGTGATGGGTTTCTTTCTCTGATTGGACCTGTGAAAGGGGGCCAGCCTCTTTCTCCATTATGGAACTTCCCCTGGATCTGTAGCTTCAATAAATTCCTTTCCTCCCATAAACTGTGGGTTCATCCCAGCAGCATGAACTAACTACAACAGGGGAAAAAAGATAAGTTAAGCAACAACAACAACAAATTAAACAGATCCACAGATCCTCCATTTTGGCATTTCTGGTCACCAGCATGGTGGAGGCAAAAGAATCTTTCAGGAAAAAAAAAGATAAGGAAAAAAAAGATAAGGAAAAATTTCAGGCTCAAGGACATTGCCCACTTTTACCCAAAAGAATATAAAACTGGTCAAATTCAGGGCTCTGATACTCTTAACTGCCTGGCTATCTCCTTTATCACTTCCGCCTTAAGCTTTCTCAGATGCAGATGCCTTCTCTACATTGATGAAGTATATGGATTTGTCTCTAGGTAAATATAACAGTATATTTTCAAACAATCTACGCTAAGACACAACTGTCTCTCGGCTTCTGACAAACATCCACAGCCAAGGATCTGACCTAGCAAAATCTGGATGCATGCCCTTCCTCTTCTCATGGTTTACCATTTATCTTCCTTTCATTTGGTAGCATCTGTCAACCTGCCTGTATCCATGACAGCCTTTCTTATTTTAATTCTCTTACTCTTAGTAAAAAAATACATCTACATTTCTTGCAGTTATAAATTTCATTTTTTTTGAGAACCATTACTTCCAGGAAATTGGAGTTCCATGAATACCCGAAGACAAGACTTTCAGAAGAAAAAAAAAAAACCATTCCTTTCTTTATAGACTAGTAAAGAGGATAATAAATAAATATAGGAATAAATAAGATGGAATTTTACTTCAGTCTATGAATGTATACTGTCTATTCTTGTTATTCTATCAAAAAGTGCTGGAGAGGATGGAGGATACATGTGAAATCCTTGAGTCTGACTCTTCATATTGGTAGAATTTTTACATTATTTTTTATGGAAAATAAAAATATAGGACTAATATGACCACTAAATGTGTGGTGAAACACACACACATACACACACATACAAATACACACACACATGCACACACACTTCTGTGCTTCATGTATGATATGCTTTCTTCAGTTAGTTAAAATTATAGAAATATCCAGCAGAAAAAAATAATATTTTCAAGATTATTTGCTACAAATTCTTGCTTAATAAGTAGGTGACGATTAAAGTTATTTGTCCAAACAAGAATACTTCGGGGAGGGAATTTTATTAGTAACTAGACAGTGATGATTCATGGGGCATGCATAGGGATTTTGACAGGCACCATGGGGAAGAAGTTCACCATAGTCTCCAGAAACTTTCCAGCAGTAAGGAGCCAATATCCTAGTCTTAAGGCAGATAATATAGGTGCCTTATCATAAGGCAGTGTAGAGGTGAAAGGGCCCCAAAACGAATACCTTCCCTTGGATAAACACAGGAATTGTCCTTGGGTCTGTAAGGAAAAACGTTGTGCATTTCACTTTCTTAGAGGTCAGAAATTTCACAAGAGTCTGGTCTTTCCTAATCTCTGTTCCTTTAGTGTCCTTCCACTCCCTTCCAGAAGGTTCTTCCTGGAGAATTAAAATGTCTGGGAAGTTTGCCCTTCTCCAGAAATCCTGACCCCAGTCACCTGATGTCAAGATTAGACTGTCTAAGCCAGTAGTCCCATGGGGCTCAAATACATACATACATACATACATACATACATACATGCATACATACATACATACATACATAAATCTCCAAGTCAAGTCTCAAGGTGGGCTTCTCAAAGCCCATCTTGCCTCCTTGAGCAAGAGCTAGAACTTTCTTCCTTCCTTTAAGCTCTCCTTCCCTTAAAGCACTTTCTCCTTCGGTTCTAATCTCTAATAAAATCTTTCTGAACCTTGTTCTCTGGTGTGTGGATTTGATTTTTCGAATTCATAAAATGAGAATCCAGGGGCACCAAAAAATTATTGGTGCATTGACAGAGAAAACCCAATTCCTGTATAAATCACTTGTCTCTTAAATACTTCATAATGTCAGAAACTTATGTTCTTTTAAGAAAGTCCTAGGCTGGAGAGATGGTTCAGTGGTTAAAGGTGCTTGCATATAAATTCTGATGATTCGCATAAAGCCAGATGCACAAAGTTGAACATGTGTCTGGAATTCATCCACAGAGGCAGCAAACCCTGGCATGTCCATACTCACTCTCTTTGTTTTTGAATCTTTTTATTTGTCTGCAAATGAATAAAAATTTTAAAAATGCACTTTCTAAGAAACATTTTTTTTTTCAAAAAAGAAAGCCCTATTAGAATCTTGCCAAATTAGCAATGTTTGTCTCATTTAATATATACTGATCTCACTCTCCAATGGAGATTCTGTTTGCATTTTTCAGAAGTCATTGAGAGTTATGGACAACCCGATTCCACCATAAAGCCATGGGTTGATGGCTGACATCCAGGCAGGAGATGAACCACACCTGGCCTATCATGTAGGCCCCAAATGAAACTTAAGAGAAAGTGTCAAGATAATCAAGGGACCAACCACCACAGCAAGAGAGATAACCATGAAAGGTAAGTGGAGACAGACACCAATGATACCCAACACAGTCCAAAGCAGAAGCCCAGAGACCCTTGAAATCTCAACAATAAAGCAGACTTAAAACTCACCCACCATGACCCAAAGAACTGAGAAGAGGAGGGGGCAGAAAGAATGTAAGGTCTATGGTGGGGGAGAATACCCAGAGACATTGCCCCCCTCAACAACACACAAAGGGGGGGTACTGGATACCTCTAGAGCAATTCATAACCCCCTACTCCATGAACTGATCCAGTATGCCACCAGGAGGATCCCCAGTGAATTGGGGACAGGGAGGAGTGAAATGGGGGTACCATCATACAATTTGTTCACACAATGTATCTAAATATGGATAATAAAGATATTTTAAAAATAAAAAAGATAATTTTAAAATAATACTATCAAATGCCTGGGATGTATTGCTTATAATAAATATTTCTTCAATATTTTTTAAAAGCTCTATAACAGATGAATTAGCAAATAAAGGCCTTAAATAGGAACCATGCATTCATCATGTTTTTAAAAATATCTTTATTATGAATAAATATATACATTGTATGAGTAAGTCTTGTGAAGGTGTCCCCGTTTCCCTCCTCTCTGTCCCCTAACCACTGGGGTCCTTCCTTGGTGGGCATGCTAGATCTGTCCATAGGATAGGGGTTGTGAACTGCCATACTACCCAAGGTTAGCCATGTGTCATATGAACCAACTGGCCTAAGATTAATGAAATCAGGGACTTAGCTTCCAAGTCCCAGGGTCTCACTGAGTCTGAGATAGTCCCATCCAGTGGACAAATCCTCCCTGATGAGAGCCTCTCTGATTTGGTCATTGAGGCAGTGAAAGACAAGATGCCCTTCCACACATAAGGCCTCATCTTTCGAGTCCATGGGTGTGACTCAGGGAATTGGGATTCATTGAGGTGGTTTTCATGTGTGCAGTTGGGGTTGCTCTCCTTGGGACTGGGGTGTCTTTGGCTGAACATACAGTGAACGCCTGTAGGGTTCCTGAAATACCCTTGGGAATTAGATGCACATCCATGTAATTGTCTTCATGTTTCAACTAGAGTAACTTCTCAAACCAGGTCGTCAGAAGAAACTGTTCCTGCATTTTTATAGGCCACAAACTTCAATCTGGATCTTTTTTCCTGTATTAACATTTTCCAGGCACTTTCTCACATTTTTCCCCTTGTGATAAATGAAGGGTTATCATTTTTAAAAAGTGCTATAGTGCCCCCACCTCAAAAAAGCTCATGTATTAAGAACTTTATTCTTAAATTCATATAATGGAGGTTATTTGACGGTAGATCTTTTGGGATACAATTATGTGGGATCCCCAAGATGACTTAGGTCTCCCTGAAAAGTGGGATAGCAATGTTGGGGGTCTCCACATGATAATCTCCATCATGTTATAACATACCAAGAGGACCCTCACCAGAGAGAGAGAGAGAGAGAGAGAGAGAGAGAGAGAGAGAGAGAGAGAGAGAGAGAGAGAGAGAGAGAGAGAGAGAGAGAGAGAGAGAGAGAGAGATCAAATATCCTGTAACAGCAACAGAAAATGACCAAGACAGCAATATTTCCCAAATATGTTCACTCATAAAAAGAAGCAGAAAATAAAACCTCTGTGATACTTCAGTAATTCTATTTTAGAGCTGTGAAGACACATTCAGGTTGGTTCACATATATTTTATCAAGAGAAATTCATTGAGAAAGAATCCAGAGTGGGTCTTTGATTCATATTGACAAACATCTAAGGAAGAGAGTGTGGGGGAGGGGGAGTCCTTCCCGAAGCTTAGTGGATTTTCTTGCCCTAAAGGAGATTAAAATCTGTGAGAAGAAATAACTCCAGGACAACAGGACTGATTGTAAAGAGAGGGCAGACTGTAGCATGAAGATTCAAAATTGAATTTCCAGTGTCTAAAAGTAGCAAGGAATCAAGGAAAATTCTTCCTAGAGAAAATAATCCCTAAAGTGGGATTTGAAGACATGGAGAAAGTTACAATATGGAAAAATTGAACGAAAGAATATTTCCAGTCAGACGAAAAGGAAATAGGTATTGCAATGTTGAATAGGAAAATGAACAAAGAATTATGATTACCGAATTTAGCAAGTCCACCTAGGCGGAAAAATGAGTATCAGGACAGAGGTATCTGAATTTCTTCTTAGGAGAAATTAAAAGGATATATTTCAATAAATAGAACAATGTGTGTTTGTGTGTGTGTGTGCATTGTGTGTATGTCTTCGTGTTTACATGTTCATATATATACACATATATATGTATGTATATATATATGGGCATATGTGTGGACATGCATGTTGTGTGAGTGTATGAGTGGAAGCGAGGCTTCTTTCTCAACCTCTCTGCTCGTTTCTTTTTGAAACAGTGTTTCTCTCTGAAGCTGTTGCTCCCTGACTTGGCCTGGGTACTTAGGCAGCAAGCTCTAAGCACTTGGGGATCTGACTGTTTCTTCCCTTCCCTACGCTGGGGTTCAGACACACAGAGCCACACTCAGCTTTCATGTGGATTCCAGGGATCTGAACTCAGGTCCTCATTCCTTGTGTGGTATGCAGTGTATCCCCAGAGCAATGTCACCTGCCCACGGTGCTCATATTTAGTTAAAAGTAGCACTAAGAAAGGAGGCTTTGTTCTTCTGAAGATCTGTCATGGACATTAGTTCATTTCATTTTAATAAAGTGTCTGTACTATAGGGAAGACCATTACTACTTTTATCTCATGATTCACATAACTGGGAAAGACAGAAATATTGTTAACCCAATGGGCAAGCCATCCCTTTCCTTCCTTCTTCTACTAGAAATAAAGTGTTCAGGGCTGGTGAGATGGCTTAGTGGTTAAGGTGTTTGCCTGCAAAGCAGAAGCTTCACTTCCCCAGGACCCACATAAAGCCAGATGCTCAAGGTGGAGCATGTGTCTGGAGTTTATTTGCAGTGGCTGGAGTCCCTGGCATGCCCATTCTTTCTGTGTTTGTGTCTGCTTCTTTCTCTCTCGCTAACACACTCTCTCAAATAAATAAAATGTATTTAAAAAATAAAGTGTTCAGTCAAAGACAAATGCAGGATATGAGCTTTTCTGTTGAGGCTTTGAGTTTTTGGTGGATGGAGTTTCTGTTGCAGCCATGCTAATGAGGCTGTGGTCCTCATACCGAGAGCGGACCCTTGCCAAGTCCAGCCTGCTGTTTTGAAATCATCTCATCTTCCCCCGGTGAGCACCGAGGGCTCCAGTTCTCACTTTTAGACCGAGTCAACTGAGTATCTTCCCTGGCTTCAGGTCTTGACTTCCAGTAACACTGCCCAGTGTCCTTGAAGCCCGCTAAAAGCAACTGACTTTCTTCTGGACAGGAACCGTTGTAACAAATGGGGGTGAGTATGACCGTCCAAGTGAAAAGTCAAAGCAAATGCAGATGGTTCCACAAGGGGTATACCGAGACCTTCATCAACTAGTAAGGGGATTTAGCAAGGTTAACACTGATAGTTGGTGGCATTAGAAGCAGCTTTGTGGGCTAACTAATAAAAATAATTGCCTAAGTTGAATTTACATGTAAATTCAATTCTGGGACTATACTGAACTGTGAAGATTTCAGGTTGTTTTAATTCCTGAGGGTCAAAGGCTGCTGCATGAGGCCATAGATCATTTATGTCCTATTACCATGGAATTTGCATTTTGTTTTATCAAGAACACAATTTTTTTTCTCAGTCTCTTTTCAAGTAAAAATATCTTAATTTCATTTTCTTTTGTGATGATCTTATTATCTCTTCTCAGGCTGTGGTTTTTCCTACAGACTTAATCAGAAGAGGGGAATGCATTAAAATCAGCAACCCATCCAACAAATCATGTAGTTTAAGTCAATGAGAATCAGGAATGTTCTGAGATGTCAAAATTGCACCTTTCTCTGAGTTATTCAGAAACCATCCAGAAAAGGACCTGCGGGTCTTCTAGAACAAGAAACACACTCATTCATAGTGGTAAGTGCATAACTAGCCTTGAGTTCTAGCCCATGATCCATCTCTGAACTTTAATTGTCCTTGATTAAATGGAGGGCACTTACTGCCTTGTGATCCACACCTAGTGACTTTTAGGCTCAAAGAAGAGAGTTGGTTTCTTTGGTTTGCTCAGAAGGAATCCTGGCAGCCCGGGACAGTGAGAGAGTATTGTCTCTCTGTCTTTGTTGACCCTGCTTCCCATTCTGGAGGAATGACTAACTCCATAGGCACTCATTGTCAAGGAAGATAAACCTGTTTTTCATTTGTCAGTATTTTATTTTGACATTTTCATTGATTTTGAGCTATTGCTTGATAATGCATATTGTCTTGATTGCTGAGTTTTTCCTTCCAAAGATAAATTCTCACTAGCTTCACTTTATTCTCATTCAGGGTGAAAACTGCATGGTAGTAAGTAGTAAAAAAAATTAAAGAAATGAAATAGAAAAATAATAAAAAGAAGGGAAAATCAGCCAACCAGATACTACAAATTAAGGACAATTGAAGAGACAGGCTGATTTGGCCTTGGTTTCTTTGGTCTGCTCAGAAGGAATCCTGGCAGCCAAGGACAGTGACAAAGAAGTATTGTCCCTCTGTCTTTGTTGACCCTGCTTCCATTTCTGGAGGAATAACTACCTCCATAGATGCTCACTGTCAAGGAAGGTGAGGTGCAGGCTCCCTGGCTGGCCTTCTGGACTTCCTTCCTCCTTGCTGTCTGTAGCATGAATTCTGAGAACTGGTCTCCATCAGTTACCTATCACTACTACTCAGACATTCACTCACCCTTCATATTTTATGATCGGACTTCCTTCTTCCTAAAATGCCTTGTTTCCAATGAGCAGAGGAAAATGAACCAGAACACTAATTTCATTTGAATATTCATGTCTCCTTATCTCTCCCAGACCATCAGAGGAAAGATGGCCTCACTTCCTAACACACCATGAGGATTCCTTTATCAACTAGTCACTGATCAGAGGCAACTCAAGGAATGAAAGGGTTGAATTTACCTTTCAGTTCCAGGGGGATACATTTCATCATGTGAGTTTGGGGGCTGGCTCATCAGATTTCAACCAGGAAGTAGGGAGTGAAACAGGAAGAGGAGAAAGTCAATAAAAACCAGGGGCCCTCTCCCAGTGACCCACTTCCTTCAGCAAGAACCCACCTCCATTAGGATCTCCCAACAATCTCAAGTCAGAACCTCCAGCTGGGAGAACACATGAGCTCATGGGAGACATTTCAGATTCTAAGCACAAGGGCTCCTTGTCACAAATGTGGCTTAACCCAGTGGATTGGACCTGTTGCTTCTTTCTCTAATCTGAAGAAAACAGCCAAAAGAACAGCAAGCATATGGTAAATTTTAATTCTACCTGTGAGTTTTAACAGGATTATACTGTATCTGAGAATCCTCAATAAAATGAAGAAATACAATTCCACCCCCTCCACCACACTCACACTCAACTCAATATTTGCTTTATGAATATATTTCAAATCACATCACTGCATATATTTCAAGTCACAGAATTCATGCTATATAATTTCTTTCTTTCTAGTATTTAATTTGGGACAATGTTATGGCTTATTTTACAATGGATTCAGTAGATTCTTATGAATTTTGAGCCAAGAAACTGAATTATTTATCTTCAGTGTGGCAGAAAATATGGCTTTCTTTCTTTGTGCCATGTTACTGAAGCTCCAAAACCCACTGAAATTTCTGCCTCCACATAGCTGAACAAGCACATAATTGTGGCTAAAGTAAAAAGCAAAGTCAAAACAAACACGGCTGCCATTACCTTTTGCAAAAACATTACATCTAAAGCTGCTTTATACTCCAGAAGCTCCCTTTTATCCGGATCAAATGTTTAGAAGTTCATTCATTTAAAATTTAAAATTCACCATGACTTTTCCAGAGCCGCGAAGATATTATTTAAATGTATTCTAGGAATTCAAGTGATGTTCTGAGGGAGAGACAGGATATTGTCAGGAAACACTAAAAACATTTATCTTTACATGTTTCTTTTGTCTAGTATTTTGATTATAGAATACAAACTTGGAAAATATTTTTTTTCAGATTCTATAGGAAGGATGAAAAAAAAGCATTATAATTAGCTGAGCCCATTTTGGACAAGAGTTTTCCCAGATATAAAATCAAGAGGGTGTCTCTGGCAAAGTATATCTACAATTAAACTACATAGAATAATTTCCCTTCAAACTGGAGATGTATCTTGGGAATAAATATTCACAGATTGTCCTAACTGGGTCCCTTCATCAATGGAATGGCAGAGTGTATGGTGACAGGATCTACTTATCTACGGCCCTGTACAGGATGTGGAGGTGGAGACCACTGATCACTAGATCTGTGCAGGATGTTTTAATGTGATCCACTTATCAATAGACCTAAACTTTCTATGATGATAGGTTCCACTAATCAAAGTTGTCATTGTTGTACAGAGTTATCCCTGAGATTCTCAAAAGTAATTTTTCTTCTACACTCATTAGGCAATTGTGTTCACAGATTAGTCTCATTGCCACTAACTTAACAAAGGATTTAAAAAAAAACCTTACAAATACATCTGAGTGTATTAATTGGATCTATGGAATTTTTAATTAATCATGTATATGCTGTTTTTATCTGTAAATGTTGTGCCATGCTATTTTAATTTTTAAGCTTCTAATTTGAGTGTTTTAAGTATGTAATGTGTACACATGCTCACACAGTTGAGATATATTTTAACAGGGAAAGAAGGACAAATTAGAGATGAAATACAAATGCTAGATGTGTTTATCATATATATATATATATATATATATATATATATATATATATATATATATAATATGGTATGACTTCCTAACTGACTCTGTTAATATATTTGAAATAGTGACTTGGTATTTTTGTTTTTTAATCATGTATGTTATCCTGTGAGGTATAGAGGTCATGCTGTTTTACATGGGTGTTAAGGATCCAAACTTTGGTTGATAGGCTTTAACCAGTTAGCCATCCTCAAAACCCACACATAATGACTTTTTGATGTGCCAAGGGTTTGCACATTGTGAAGGTTCATTAGATAAACCAAGGTCAGGATGTTCGCATTGTTTACAGTAAGACTTAAGACCTCTTAGAAAACCTTATAATAAGACTTTGTAAAACCCACTGTGAATATCTAGTAGGAGTATCAGCACATATTCTGAGACAGCAGGCCAAGTTAAACCTCAGGTCAGTTCACATTAAATACTGTGTCTTACTTCTCACTTTCTTCTCCACAAATGCCACATGAGGGAATCACTACCTGACTTTTCTTAAAAAAAAAAAAAAGGACTGAACATCAAACTCCTCTCAAACACTCTTGAAATCAGAGTTCTTTTCCACTAGTTAAAGACATTAAGAGAGAATCTCTAAAATTGGAACCAAGAATTTGGGTCATTGTTGCTTATGATAGGCTGTTTTAGGGTAGTTATTCAAATCCCATAGTTACAAACACCACTCAGCTTCTATGACTAAAATGCTATAATGGAAGGATGGCACACATTTTTATATGTAGATTTTTACTAATTATTTTATCTCCCCTCTTCTGTCTGTCTCTTCATACTTATATATCCAACATCTATGGCACATCAATAATTTCTATGTCCTAATAATACCATCACTAGTGTCAAGAAAACCCCTACTGTCTATAATTAATTGGGAACTTTAAAGAAACTAACTATATAAATGTCCATATTTCTAATGTTTTAAAATATTAGAAGAAATTGTGAGAAATCTTTATTATTACAAGATTTGGCATGACAAGGACAGTCAGTTGGCCAATTGCTTGGTCATTATGTACCCCCCCAAAATTACAATAATTTTACTCTACTCTGTTAGTTGATCATTTTGTTTTGTTTTGTTTTTATTTGTTAGAATGTTTGTATCAACATCATTTTCATGAATTTAAAATATTATTGAAATTGGATCTTGCGAAAATATTTATTAATGTTCCATTAGGTCCTGAGATGGAATATTTTATTTTTATAATCATATCAAGTATTTTAAAGACATTGATTTTATTTATATTTGTTTTTATTTTATAGCAATCTTCTAAAAACATTACGTCTTGTCTGTTTAATGAAGAACAGCTAAAGCTCAGTAACTCATCATAGAAAATCAGCTGCATAAATAATCTCAAAGACATGTAGAAATACATGTAAAATTAGACCATCAGGCTTTATATAATTGCAAGATAGTCTTCTGGATAAAAATTCAAATTTTTATAATGATAATTAAATAATAATTATTTTAGCTAGTTATCTGTTTCCTTAGAGACTTCTGACCTACCTTCTTAAATGTTCTCTTTGAAACACTATTGGATTTTACCTCTTCCTTAAGATTTTTTTTAACTCTCACATGGGATATATTAGTGTTTAACATTGTTTTTCTTTTATGGTTGTCTAAATCCCTTAGTAGGAAAATAGTTGCTATTAAGTTTTGGTATCTCTTTAAAATGCTTGGCAGTTCTTACCAACTGACTAAAACTTCCTGTCACCTGCTGTTGTAACTCCATCTAAATGTAAATTAAAAGAAACACATTTCTTAAGGGAAAAATATTCAGCAACATAAACATGGATTCATTTTGTTCTGGTTTAATGCCTTTTTTGCCATCCAAGTTTCCTGGCTTCTAAACTGTTGTCTGATGACATCATCAACAAAATGCTCTGGAGGAAACAGAATGGAGCCCAAACCTTCTATTCTTCAGGAAACAGCAAGCTTGGTCTGACATTCCCAGTACAGCATTTGTATTTTGAACATTGAGCGATATTATAATCACTAATTAGTTGATCAAATACATATAAAAATGAACTTTCCCAAATATTTGCAGTTTTTTTATGGGCTTGGCTATGTTTTCTTTCATTCTCCTTAAATGAATGTGTATGGAAATAAGCTTTTAATGAATAATTGTTCTATTTTCTAATTTTTAGAAGTCCTGTTTGTCAAATCTATTTTTTCACTCTGTATCCTGTTGGGTGTAATGCCTGATGTGCATTACTTTTTCAAGCTGCTTGCTTCTATAATAAATCTGAAGTTTGCAAAGGATATGGAATGAATCATGAAGAGAAATGATAAGTATACTATGTGTATTTACTCCTTACACTCAACTCTGATTTGAGCCTACGTTCTTGGTTCTTCACCCTGAAGATAATTCTTGGTTCTTCACCCCTGATGATAGATCCTGCTCCCACATCTCACACAGCTCACAGATTTCCATAACAATTTCTTCCATATATTGAAATACAGTGGGTTTGCCTCATCCCCTGACATCTGAGTAAGCTTTATAACCATGCCCACACCTGCTTCAATCTTATCAACATAATCTTATCATCCATAAGTAGAATTTCACACAATACCTAGTAAAGACTCTCCTAAGAGATTTTTTTTTTCTGAAATCCGGATACGTGCACAACTTTCCCAGTATACAGTTAACATAGTGAAATTGTTATTTTTTTCCTTTCTCTGATCTAATTCAACTGAAACATAGCCCAAGTACAAGTTGGACACATAAAACCATGATTATATGATGACATTTAATAAGTTCCCCAATCAGACAATAATCCCCTCAGGGTCAAGTAAATTATCTATTTGTTATCCTCAGTTTCAAAATATAACCTAATGTCTATACATAATAGTTTTATTTTTTTAATATTTTATTTATTCATTTTCAAGCAAAGAGAGAGAGAGACAGAGAGAGAGAGAGAGAGAGAGAGAGAGAGAGAGAGAGAGAGAGAGCGCACCAGGGCCACCACCTTGTGGGCTAGCACATGTGGGTACTGGGGAATCAAACCAGGGGCCTTAGGCACTGGAGGCAAGTGCCTTAACCACTGGGCAATCGCCCCAGCCCTGCATAATAGTTTTAAAAGTTCACAAAATTTTATCAAAAGTATGAGAGAATTTTACGGTCATCTCATTAATTTTGTCCATGTAGAAATGAAATACACATGTATTTATCTTGGCTGAATATATAGGGTGTATTCCCTTTCTCAATTATAATCTAATTATAAGCTAAGCCTTCATCTGTACTAATCAAGATTCTCATAGCACAAAAGAACAATAATCACAGTGGCTTAAAGCAACACAAGCCTAGTTTAAATGTTTGTAAACTATGCTTGTAGAAGGCTGAGTATTCCTGCAAGTTCTCTGCCCTATTCCAAGTTCTCTGGAATAGCTGCTTTGGTAAAATTGTGTCTGAACCACTGTTATATCTGTATTGTACACACCAACAGAAGCTCTATAGACTACCGGACATATTGTTGAGTGCTCTGGCCTTCAGTACTTCATGAGTATCATGTCCCTATTGGACAATAAACCTAGGACGACAGCCCCAACATGTTCTCAGGAAGAAGGACAGGCAGTGGGAGCACCACCCAATGACAGCAAAAACATCTGCTCACACAAAGTACAGAAGAGTCGCAGTGATTTCAATTCCAGATTCGGTTTGAGAAATTATGTCCTCAAATGGGCTCATGACAGAAGTCCAAAGACCAGCAGTGTCATTTCTATTGTGTCTATTCTGTGAAAAGCAAAAGAACATAAATCCTGATATAAAGAAGAGATCTATATGCAATTAGCTTTTCTCCCATGATGAGAATGATTGTCCAACATTAAGTTCAAATGCAAACCCATATTAAGTCTGGGTGGAAATAAATGTAAGAAATTACATATAGATAACACAGAGGAATGAAATATTTTATTAAAAAAAGCAAGTTTTACCATGAACAGAGTGCTTAGTGGTTATAGTAGACATTTAAATGCTTTTTCCCCCATAATCAAACTTCTTGTGTTAGATGTCAAGGTCAACATAAATGTGACTCATCATTCTAAACACCAATATCCCAATTGAATAGCAAGAAACATACTTTTACATCTGTCTGTCAGCAACGCCTTCTAGGTCCTCAGTGTGGGGTTTGGTACCCAGGAAGAAAATGACAAAGGCAGAGAGCATCTACGTCTGCCCTTTTATCAATAGATCATGACATTCATTTTCTTTCCTCTCCATCTTTTTCATTGGCCTAGCAAACCTCCCAGTCATCTTTAACAGAAAAAAACAAGTGTGACTGGGATTTCTGGAGACACATTAATACCTGTTTCAAATCATTGATTGATATTCAGACTTGGGCAAAGAGATTAAAATGACATTTTGAGTTTTAAAGGTGAAGGAAGTGGGGAAAGGGAACAAGCAAAAGAAAAGAATGAATGGAAGAGAAAGAGAAAGAGAGAAACAATCCTCAGTATAAAACCAAATAAAGGATTCAATTTCTTAGGATGTGACCAACGATATTCTATCACACCAACCTTCCGCAGATAAAAACGACAAACTCTGAGAGGGAGTGGGGAGCTTATGTGATGGTAAGACACGGAGAACAGAGGCAAACAGAATCTTGTAGGAAGTCAGGATTAGAAAAACTGCACTTAGGACTGCTGTGGATGAGGTTATCAATTTCAAAGACTCTAGCCTCGGGACAGCCTCTGTTCTGCAATGTGTAGGATGACTGAAACTCAGAAAAAAAAACACATTACCAATTTTAGTGCATGGAAGAGTCAGAAGACTGAGTTCATGACAATATGACAATATAGGCACAGAAAAATAAAATACTAGAATAGTAAAAATACTAAATCAGAAGAGATAAACCTTAAATTCCATATATGAACTCTTCTAGAATTTTGACCTCTTCTCCATGCATAACCATAACTTTCAGGCAAACATGAATGCACTGAATAGAGATTTGAAACCATCCAGGTGATAGTTTTCAATTTATAACTCTCAGTCTAAAAGTATCATTTCAGAAGAAAAAACATGGATAATGCACGTGTATGTATCATAATGCAGATGACATTTATGGATCTGAAAGTAATGTGATTAATAAGAGAAAATCAATTTCATGAACAAATTTGAGGATATTAACACTTTCTGAGAAACTTATTATTTAAAATAACTTGAAAATTATACGATCTTTGCAAGACAATCAGGATCCTGGTGTAAAATACAACTATTGACTCCTCCATAAGGGTGTGTTCACCCATATAAGCAGTATAGAAGACCAAAGTAAGTTTCATTGAATTCTAAGATAGGTATCTTATTTGATATACTTTCTGTTAAATATTGCTAAATTAAAATATATAATATTTTTATAATTTTATAATTATTCCTAGGAAAAACTCATTTATTAATAAATAAAAAAATAAACTTTCAATAATCCAGGCATTGAAAGCAAGAATTTAAACCAAATTAAATGGATACATCATATTAAGATGTGTTACAGGTCATACTTGGTTTAGACAAAAAGTTATATTATTCCTTCTTTTGGAAAATTTATCCTATGAGACAAAAAAAATTTCAAAATCTCAAAGATTCTACAAAATGAGGTGATAATTGAAAACAAGTTAACACTAAACAAAAAACACAGAAGGAAAATAATAAACCTATTAAACATCAATAAAAATTTAAAATCACCAGGAGAAATTCAATAAAGCATTATAGTTGTTTCTTTGAAAATTAGGTACAAGTCATTTAACAAGGAGAATAAATACAAATTGACAATGTTGGGAATGAAAAAAATGTGCCCGTCCCATAATATAAATGATAAAAATAACACAGAATTACTAAAAATTCAGATTACACTAGCACTGTCATCAATCCTCATGAAAATAAAAAAAAAAATACTGTAAAATTATAAAAACTCACTCAAGGTAAAAGAGGAATTTTGGATACATTCCCTAATATTTGACCAGGTTTAGTACCAAATGTGGGTCAAAATTAAGTGAGATGATCCTGAAAGCACCCTCTAACTGAGGAAATCTGAAGTATCACAATAATGAGGAATATTGAAATATTTTCTCCTAAGATCCTAAAATAAGGCAATTTTGAGACATCTCTACTTTGTTACATTAATGATATTAGACATTACAATAAGACACGAGAAGATTTAAAATGTTTAGAGACATAAAGAGAGGGGAAAAAAGAAATAAAATGGCACAGTAGAGAATCCAGCAACTGTTTCATATTATATGATCCTTTGCTTTATCATTTAATGTGTCAAAGCAATGGAAGACTAGTGAAAATTGCATAATAAATAAGTTCAAAATAACTTCAATGACCTCAGAGGAAAAAACAGACATATATATCTTCACACCTTCTTTATGCCATATATAGTGATTTTTGGTAAATGTATATTAGGATTAATCATAAATGTTTAGAATCTGAAATCATTGCAAGAAAATAGTAGGAAGTGTTTTCTTAAGCATTCCCCAAACACTAACTAATACGATTTATCAAAACCACACTATATTTTATTTTTCAGGTCACAGAGTTACAGTTTGCAGAGTACAGTTGATATATTTAGAATAAAGAGTTGTTAGTGTCCTGAGAGATGGCATTACAGTTCATGATGTTTGCTTTCAATGCCTGCCACCCTGGTTGGCCTGGGTTCCTTACCTCAGTATCCATGTAAACTTTCAGGAGTATGTGTGAAGTGGCAAGAGGCCATGAGGTATCCTCGTTCTCTTTTTCTCCCCTCTCTCTTTCCTTTTCTTAAATAAACAAATAAATAAATATTTTAAAAAAGTAAACAATAGGGCTGGAGATATGGCTCAGCGGATAAGGCACTTGCCTCCAGTGCCTAAGGCCCTGGGTTCAATTCCTCAGGTCCCACATAAGCCAGACCCACAAGGTGGTGGCCCTGGTGTGCTCTCTCTCCTCTCTCTCTCTCTCTCTCTCTCTCTCTCTCTCTCTCTCTCTCTCTCTCTCTCTCTCTCTCTCTCCCTCTCTCTCTCTGCTTGAAAATGAATAAATAAAAAAGAAAAAGTAAACAATAAACTACAGTCTACCAAAACTCCTAAGTACAGTATTAATAATATAATTCAGAAAGTGAAAATTGGAATAAATATACACACTAGAAACATAGCAGATGCATTATAGGTATCAAGAATGCCATTCAAAAGACAAACATATCAATTTATTAAATCACAAAATATTGAAACAAAACTCTTCTTAGGAAAAATGTGATGCTTCAGTTGCTGGACACTGATAATTCAAACTAGAACTGGGCTGGAAGAATTCTCCCTGATGACTAGAGGTCATAATGCAGGAATGTGTTGTGGAACTTGGAAGAAGAGTCTGAAGTTGTCATGGTTTGATCCAGGTGTCCCCAACAAACAAATGACTGTGTTCAAATTAATCCATTCTCAGCTGATGGCAGTTTGGGAATTAGAGCCTCACTAGAGCTGTGTTGTTGGGCGCAGGCTTATGGGAGTTATAAGCCAGCTTCCCCTTGCCAGTGTTTGGCACATCTTCCTGCCATTGTTTGCAGTTCTGTGGCAGAGGTGATGTCCACCCTTCTGCTCATGCCATCGTTTTCCCTGCCTGGATGGAGTCTCCCCTTGAGTTAGTAAGCCTAATAAACCCATTCTTCCACAAGTCACTTTTGCTTGGGTTCTTTCTGCGCAGCAACTAGAAAGCTGACTATAACAGTCGTGGTCTGAACACAGCAGTGGACCCTGAAATCTAAACAAGATGTGCCCACTAGTGCAATGCAAGCAGGTCTGTTATGGGGTGGCCAATAGCTCTCAGATTGGGTTTGTGGCCCTTTCCACTGGAGGGAATTCATGCCTGATACTGAAAACCCAGTTAAAAGCTTAGGGCTGGGTCATAGTGCTAAAGAGGAAGCAACTATTGCTTTTTAGCAACATGAATATATAATGTCTACCAGAATGCTCTTTAAATATTTATATTTATGCCTATAAATTAGCGTAGTGTGGTGGTTTGATTCAGGTATCCCCCACAAACTTAGGTGTTCTGAGTGCTTGGTCTCCAGATGATGGCAATTTAGGAATTGGGAACTTGGAGCTGTGTTGTTGGGCTTATGGGTAGTGTAGCCAGCCTCCCCTTGCCAGTGTTTGGCACACTCTCCTGTTGCTGTTGTCCATCTGATATTGGCCAGGAGGAAATGTCCAGCTTCATGCCATCATTTTCCCTGCCACCATGGAACTTCCCCTCGAGTCTAAAAGTCAAAAGTCAAAATAAACCCATTCCCCCTACAAGCTGTTTTTGGCTGAGTTCTTGGTGCCAGCAATGAGAAGCTGAATAAGGCAGGTTACTATGACTTTGGCTACAGAACTTTTTCTTTTCCAATAGAGGCAACTTCTTGGGATACTCAAAACTCATGAAAATGCTGAGTAAAAAATGACAGTTTTGTATATAGCACTGAATGAGACTTCTCTATCACCTCCTCCAGAGACTCTTTGCTTCTAGTGAAAGACGTGGTAGAAAGAATGTAAGAAGGGCTGGAGAGATGGCTCAGTGGCTAAGTCGCTTGCCTTCAATGACTAATGTCTTAAGTTTGATTCCCCAGTTCCCACATAAAGTCAGATGCACAAAGTGGTGGACAGAGGTCCTGGGGTGCCCATTCTCTGCCTCTCTCTCTCTCTCTCTCTCTCTCTCTCTCTCTCTCTCTGCTCATAAATATAGGATAGAAAGATAGATAGATGATAGATAGATAGGTAGATAGATAGATAGATAGATAGATAGATAGATAAATAAAAGAATATAAGATCACAATCATGGGAGAAGTCATTTGGAATGCTGTCTTTCAGACCCAAAATGGTCATTGTATTCATGAGCTCACAGTGGCTGTTATCTGCAAAAGGTCTGCAAAATAGTGTGCCTATATAAAAGAAAAAGATATGTGAGTGACCATTAATCACTTAAAAATGATCCATCAAATTTTTCATTCGAAAAAATAAAATGTCAACTAAAATAGCATACAAGTACCTATGTATGAATATTAAAGAAAAAACAATTAGTGCATGCTTACAATCCGTGCACACTTAAAATGTATTTAGATGTATATTTTCACTAAGAAATAATCACTAAGATTTCTGTACAATAAGTAATTGTGAACACACTGAGATAGTTAGGGAAAGAGGAGTTCTGGCATTCTGAACTGTCAGAGGAAACTTGAGTGGATACATTTTCATCGGAGGACATAATTAATAACATGGGAAGTGCAGACAGCATAATGCAGTAATCAATGAAAATGTTTCTACAGAGAAGCTTTCGTTGTGGGCAGTACTAGGTCACTCATCTTTTCACCATTTTTCTTCCACATTTCACTATCCTAGAGAGCTCACTGGAGCAGCTTGAATATAGAACTACTGCAGTCAGCTTTCTAGTTGCTGCACAGAAAGAACCCAAACAAAAGCAGCTTGTGGAGGAATGGGCTTATTTGGCTTATGGACTCAAGGGGAGACTCATTACAGCAGGGAAAACAATGGCATGAGCAGAGGGGTGGACATCACCTCCGCCATAGCACTGCAAACAATGGCAGGAAGTTGTGCCAAACCCTGGCAAGGGAAGCTGGTTTATAATCCCATAAACCTGCCCCGAACAACACAGCTCCAGCGAGGTTGTAAAACCCAAACTGCCATCAGCTGAGGATGGATCAATCAGAACACATTCATTGTTCTGTGGGGAACACCTGGATCAAACCTTGAAAGGGACCAAGGGCCTTTCCAAGGACATCATTTGGCTGCAAGTATTCCTTAATCTCTCTTCTGAGGTCCAGAAGAAGAACCACAGCTATGGGATGATACTGTCCTCCAATGCCTTACACCAGCAGCAAGAGCATCTTTAAATGCACAATGACCTGCAGGAGAGAATCCAGGAGAAGCTTTTTACCTCCTACCTTGCATGTCATTCAGTACTATTCCAGGTCTTTCTGAGAGAACACCTAGATGTGCAACAAAATGACTGCAAAGAAAATTGGGAAATGAAAGGCTGGGACAGGTTTTTATTTATGCTTCTTTCATTTTTATCATAATGTTCATCAGTCTTAGGGTATCAATCACATCTGTTTCCATTTCATCTTCTGGATGGTAAGCTCTCTGTTAACAAGGACAGTTTCCAAATCATTACCGTAATCTTCCAAAACAGCCTTTATGGAGTGGTTCTCCGTTCATCTGTTAGATGAATAATGAATGAATGAACACTTGAGGGAGCAAGTCCACTCCCTTGGGAGTGAAGAATTCCCTCTGAACTTAAGATCTTCTTGGGAATTGAAGCCAGCAATGCTCTGTGACTAGAAGATCCTGGTGAGCGATGAAGGAAAGCGTGGAAAGTATTGCCATTAGCAGACGTGCTGTGCCTTCTACTGAGAACCAATCTCTTCCCACTCTTTCCTCCAGACCGTTTGATCTACTTGAGAGGAAATATGGCCCGGGTGCTGAGAGGTAGAAGAAGACCAAATAGAGTCACTCCTCTCCGAGGCTCTGTTCTTCAAGAGTGAGCCTCTGTATAACTTTCTCTGAGCAATAGAAAATTTAAATGCATCACATAAAGTGACTTATTATTAAGTCAAAACTGCATTTTAAAATCAAATTTATACTTTCAATAAAACAATATCTATTTGGGTTTAAAAAGTAATATATTCAAGTTTTATTATGATACTTACATTTTCTCCAAAAGTAGGGCTGAGAAATATTTCTAAGAGGAATTTTATTTCCCAGCTTGATTATCGTATTATCTTAACCTGCGCAAGCCAGGTTCTTCATTCACTCTTAGAAGAAACTAATTGAGTTGTCAGATTCTATAAGGCAGGAGAATCACCTAGTATTACTCAATCAAATCATGGTTGGATCCTTCAGTTAGCTTTTTCTTCTCTTTCTTGGACACAAAAGGAAGGTGGAGGTCGAATAATAATCACAAAAATAACACTTAAGAAGAATTTAGCATTAGATACAAAAATTGCTGTTCCTCAGTTTAATTTTTCTTTCCCAATTTTTTGTTAGACATGTGTGTTTAGGAAATAACTGGTATAATCTGAAGTTTTAAAAAATGGAAAACAGAGAATATCATACCATCATTTAAAAAGCTGATAAAATTACCATTTAATTCATTATACAGAGTCATTGCCATCATATAAATTCTATTATTATTATTATTATTATTATTATTATTGTTTTCTGAGGTAGGTTCACATTCTATCCTAGGCTGACCTAGAATTCACTATGTAGTCTCAGGGTTGCCTTGAACTCATGGCAATCCTCCCACCTCTGCCTTATGAAACTGGGATTAAAGGCATATGCCACCATGCCCAGCTAATTTTTTAATTAAATGTATTAAGTATAAAGACTAGTGCATTTGGGCTGGTAACTGTTAAGTTTAGAGTCCCTCTTGTTCTTCTAGGGTGGTAATTTTGAGATGCTCTTTAAGAGGCATGTTTGAATGGTTTTCTATGAACAAGGTCTTGGGTACAGATCACTCCATACACTTTTCTTTATAGACTTAGCTGTATAATTATGTCATGATCAATAAGTGTGTGACATCTCTTGGTCACGAGACAGCTGTGTGAATAGACATAGTCTACAATAGTCAAAGTATAAATAAATCACCTTGGGGACCTACTGTTTTTGCCACTTTCTGTTGATAAGTACCTGAGAGGCACACTATAATGAAGGTAAGATCTGCTTTGGCTCACAGTTTCAGGGTTTAGCCCATGGTCCAGTGATTGCTTTAAGCTGAGCCTCTTATGAAGGAGAGCCTCATGGTGGGAAGGTGAAGTCCAGCATAGCTACTCACTTCACAGCAGTCAGCAAGAGGAAGGAGAAAGCAGAAGAGAACAGGAAAGAAGACACTTCTTTCCATGGTATACCTTCAGTGACCTACTTCCGTAAATTAGGCCTTTTCTCTTATATTTTTCTCTCTCCCAATAATGCTGATGTATTATTGATCCATCAAGAGATCAATCCACTGTTACATCAGAGCCCTCAGGAAATAATCACTTCCCAACAGAATAACTGTGGAACCAAGCCCAATACATGAACATGTATTAGAAAATTTACATTCTCTTATGTTTCCTAGGGAAAATCAACTTTGTCCAAAGGTGTGATCTAGTTTTCCCTCGACTCTTCTAACTCTTTATTGTTCTATACACACACACACACACACACACACACACACACACACA